>JAVHLU010001344.1:0-32382 GCA_036785755.1 Colletotrichum ledebouriae | reverse complement strand
ATTAATTATATTAATAAAATAATATATATTTTAGTAGATAGTCCTTAAACTACTATTAATATATATATCTTTAACTTCGTTATTATATAGAGGTAGATTAAATAACCTAATTATATTAGTCTTAAATCGAGGAGTACTACGCCTAGGTTTTATAGCTAATATTCTAGCTATCGCCCGTACTACCCCTTCTTTATTTATAGAGAGAAGGAATATAAGAAAGTTATAGCTAACTAAGAACCTATTAGGGTTAGATAATAGTTTAATAGTATTTCTTAGTCTAGCTAGTAGTTAAGGGTATTAATCGCCTTAGCTATTACTACTACTATAGCTAGAGCTACCTCCTTTATTATTTTAACCCTTAGGGTTACTATTATTACCTCTATTACTAGGATATCTAGGTAGTATAAGTAGTAATAATAATAGAGGAGTATCCTCTATATATTTAATATCCTAATTATATCCTTTGCTTTTATTAAGGTTTAATAGACTAGCTTCTAGTTCCTAGGCGCCTATCTTACTACGTTACTTACCCTAGCTATAAGTACTAGGGTAACTCTATAAGTCGCTTAGCTTAGGTATAAGAGGGCTACTTATTCCTTTTCCTTAGGTTAGGAATAAAGTACTTAATATATCTTTACTTTCTCTAAATAATATATAGAAGGTATTTAGGCTTAGCTCTAGCGTTATTATAATAGTTATATCCTTTAATATAAGTTTAAGAGGTAGGAGTTATAAGCTATTTATAAAACTTTATTTAAACTTATAATATTCCTCTAGAGTTAATAAGAGTGCTAAGAAAGTTTCAGGGATTATTATTATATTAAGTTTAGATATAGGTTTTAGGATATCTAGCTTATTTATAGCTTTAGCCCTTAGGGTCTTATAGCTTCCCCTCTCTTTATCCTCTTTAAAAGGGAGTATTAGGTCTAGAGTCTAGCCCTATTTAGTCTCTATTTCGATATATTAATTATAATAAGGGAGATTAAAGTAATACTACTACCTAATAGTATTAGCGAATAGTTATAGGTTAGTTATCTACGCCTATAAGACCTTACCTTAAATATATCGAGTAGTCTTATATGCTTCCCTATATAGTATTAACTTTTAAATATATCTATAGTAGTTCGCTAAGCGTTATTTAAAGTTCTTGCGAGTAATAGCTATAATACTTACCTTTATTACTAACCTAAGAAGGGTATACTTAGTTAGGGTAAGTAGCGCATAGAACTTATCTAAGTATCGCGTAAGTGCTCCTATAAAGTTCGTAATAGTTAAATAGTTAATAGGTTCTAGAAGGTTAGACTTAAGACCTTCTTTAACCTTATAATTAAAAAGCAGCTTATAGGGTATTATTATTAGAGGTTTATTATCTTAGTAGAACGTTCCTTAGTTAAGGAAATCTTCGAGGTTTAATATCTCTTAGGGATATCTCTTAGTTAAGGGAAATAGTAAAGGGTTAATATCTCTTATTAATATTTCCTAGTTAAGGGAATAGGGGAGTTTAGAGGCTTTTAATACTATATAATACCCGTAGGTATTAACTACTATAATACTACTTTATATAAACTCGATAGGGTTAGCTATCTATATAGTTAAGTACCTTCCTTAATTACAAGGGACGTCCTTAGTTATAAGGGGATATAGCTAACTATTAAGGTCGTGCTACTAATTAATATAGTCTACGAAGTAGGTAAAAAATTATAGGTGAAAAATACTATGAATTTCGAAGGTTTTTTCCTTAAAGGCGATTAGCCCTTTTATAAGGGTTAACGCGTTTAGGTATATTTAACGCGTTAAACGCGTTAGACGCCCTTGAGCGTGATAACCGCGCTGAGCGCGTTCGGTATCAGTATTGATGATGTTATTATTGATGATATTATTGATGTTGTTGTTGATGTTATTTCTAAGTTACATATCCTGCCCTCACGAAGTGAGGGGTAAGATATTCTGAAACGTAACTGCAAAGCAGTAGCTTATTAAGCAGAAATGGCGCTCGTATCACCTGTATATTTATGGCTATAAAGCTAAGGATTATAAATATATATATATATATAAGGTTATTGCTTTTATTATAATTTATATAGATTTTTAAAGTATTTATTCCATCAAGGAAATACTTTTATAGTTATTATTTTATGTTTTATAGTTATTAAAGTATTATGAAAGAGATATTATATAGGTATATAACTATATATACTATAGTTATTTATTAGGGTTTATATAAACCTTATAAGATTATTATAGAATTTTTTAAGATATACCTTCGGTATTCTTATATATATTACTACTACTACTAATATATATTACTATCTTAGACTTTATTATAACCTACTAGTAGCTTATTCTTACCCTTAGTAGCCCTATAAATATACTAATTAGAGGGATTATCAATAGTAGCTCCGCTATTAACCTTATTAGTAAAAGTTATATTAAGCGCCTAGGCTTATAGAGCGATATAATTAAGATAAATATAGGGATCTATAGAATTACTAATAGAGAGCAGAGGACCTAATTCGTAAGTATAATTATAAATAATATTTATATTAATAATAATTAGATTTAAGATATTAGCTTTTTCGTTTTCCCTAAAAATACTTATAATAAGGACCTAGTACTAGGAGCTTCCTTTATCTCAAAGACTTAAATAACGCTAGATTATATATAGAACTAGATTATTAGAGTCCTTTAGTCTAGGAATATTAAGATTAATATCCTACTATTATTCTATATAGGAGACTTAACTACTCGCTTCCTAGAAATTATTACTAAGGTAGATTACTTTATTTCTTCTTAGCGTTAATATACCCTCTTATCTCCTATAGAGGAGGGGAAGTAGAGGCTATTACTAGGAGACCTAATATAGTAATAAGCTTAAACCTTATAAGAGAAAATTAGTAAGTTAATAACGCTAAGGATAAGAAAGAGCTAGATATAATACTAGGGAGTATAAAGACACGCTAAGATATTAAAGCGATTTAATAAGCTTTAAAAGCTCTTATAACCTACTAAATAAAGTTAAGTAATAGTTAGACCTAAAGAAGGAAGTTATTAGTATTTTTAAAGAGTTTAGATTAACTTTTAATAAAATCCTAGAGACTAAAATCTATAATAAAGTTACCCCTAAGCTGAATAAGATCTATGAAGCGATTATAAGTATAGGGTATATAGTAGAATATAATAGCTATAGTATTAATTATTAATACTATATTTATAAACCTAAGAAAAGAATATTAAAGAAGAAAGTGCCTAGGACGAAGTATAAGTTAGTATATTAAGAAGGTATTGGAATTATTATAGCTATAGATACTACTTTCTCCTATAATAATTTTAAACCTATACTAATAACGCCTATATTACTAATAGAGGATATTAATATAATATATAAGATAAAAGATAAGAAGATTTAACCTATTAATAACGCTATATTAAATAGCTTAACCCTAGATAGAGACCTAGAGTAGAGGTTGAAGGCGTAGGTAAGGGCTAAGGAGAATATAATACTAGATCCTAGTACCCTGTTTATAAGCCTAGTTATACTCAAGTTTTTAACTATTAAATAAGGAATCAGGCTTATAAGAGCTTAATAAGAAGCTATCTTAAAAACTATTAATTATTTATAGCTTAAAGAAAAGAAGCTCCTTTTAGCTATTATTATTATAAGAGAAGGCTTTAGCTTAGAAATATAATTATTATAGTTCCATATACCCTTCTATTATACCTTTATAAATAATTCAAATAGTATTATATAAGGCGTAGTAAGTAAAAGGAATCCTAATATTAAGAGGACTAGAGTAGGATATTATTATAATTCTAAAGGATAGACTGAAGAAGGGAATCCTTAAGTAAAGTTATATATCTTATTATAATTTATTCTTCTTTATATAAAAGCAAGATAGTAAGATAAGGCTTATTAACTTAGTAACTAAGATAAACGTAGTTATAATATAAGACGTAGCACTACCCCCTTTAGTAGACGAAGTTTTAAAAGACTTCGCTATATATTAACAATTATTGCTATTAGACTTCTTCTTAGGATATAACTAAGTCCCCTTAGACCCTATAAGCAGAGACTTAATAATATTTATATTACTAATTAGATTACTACGGATATATATATTACCTTAAGGAGTAATAAACTTAGTTACTTAGTTTATATAAGTTATAATTAGAATCCTATATAACCTTATCCCTAGCTACTATAAAGCCTTCCTTAATAATATCGCTATTAAAGGACTAACTTTATAATATAATAAAGAAGAGACTAAGTCTTATCTAGGGATTTATAGATTTATTTCAGAATATTTATAAAATATTAATAAGGTCCTAGTTAATTTAGAGCTAATAGAGTATATAGTAGTAGTAGTTAAGTTATAGTAGGCCTAAGAAGTAGTAATAATTATTAGCTATATTTATAATACTAATAGGCGTTATCTAGAGGAAGCGAAAATAGTTGAGATTTATAAATAAGCTACTTATACTAATTTAATAGAGTTAAGGGCCTTCCTTAGGATTATGATATTCTATAGGTCCTAGTTAAAGGACTACTTTACTCTTATAAAGCTACTTAGTAACTTATTTAAAAAGGATACCTTATTTAGCTAGGAGGGGAAGTAATCAATAGCTATAAATACTTTAAAAATAATACTTAAAGGGCCCTAATCCTTATTACTATAGGCTATAGCCCTAAAGGAGGAGATATCTACCTTATACTTAATACTAGTAATATAAGATAGGGCGGAGTCCTAGGATAATTTATTAATAACTAGCGCGTAGTTTCTTATTTTAAGAGTAGTATTTAGTTAGAACTAGAGCTATTATATAATACTAAGAAGAAGGAATTATATAGTATTCTAAAGGCTTTAAAGAGGGTCTATAACTATTTATATAGATAATACTTTATCCTAGAGATAGACGCTTAAGAATTTATTATATACCTTAATAGAGTAGCTATAAACCTCGTAGGAGCCCTTATTATTCGCTAGATTATATAGATTTAGATATTTAACTTTAAAGTATAATATATTTATAATATTCAGAATATAGTAGTAGATAGCTTATTATAGAAGCCCTAGGGACCTTTTAATACTATTAATAAAGAAGCTAAGGGGGAGATTAACTCCTAAATCGATTTATAGATCTTCTTTATAGATATAGAAGCTAGTTCCTTCTTTAATTAAGCTTATTATTATAATAATAAGTAATATATAGAGGAGGTCCTAGTAGGAGATATAGAGGTTATTAGTCATATAAAGAATATCCTAGATATACTTCTTAATAATTTATAAACCTATTTAGTATATTCTTAATAGACTACTTATTATTTAATACTATAGAGACGCCCTCTAGGGATTTAACTAACAAGGTATTATAACTTTAAGACTAGAGCGTTAGATTATTATATTTAAAACTATACGCTTTTTACTAGACTACCGAATTAAAAGCTAATACTATAATAAGTTATTAATAATCCTAAGTAGTAGAAGAAGCTAATTCTAAAGGCTTATAGAGGGAGTAGTTATTAAAGTAAGTAAGCTATAGCTAGAAGACTATCTAATCGCTATATCTAGGCTAGTATATATATAGAGATTAGCAAATCCCTAGAAAGTTACCTTAATTACTAAAAGAGGAGAGCTTAATATATAAATAATATAAGACCCTATAGCTCACTAAAGAGATTACCCTTTATAAGAATCTTATTAGGTATATAGAGAGTAAGTAAGTAGTACCTTATGAAAGCAAGGGATCTATTAATAGGATAGCCTAAAGCCTACTAGCTTAAGAGAGTAACTTTAGCTAAGATCGCTAAGTTTATTTAAAAAGAGATTATCTACTACTATAAACTATATAGTAAACTCGTTATGAATAGAGGCCTAGAGAATAAGGATACTATTATTAAGTTTAATAAGAGATAGAATATAAGGAGGCAAGTATAATAGAGTAGTTAAGACTAGTTATTAGCTAATTACTTATATATTATTAATATAAACCGGAGGATAGAGAGATATTAACCCTCAACTATACCTTCCCGCTACCCTATTTATAGACTCATTAAGTATTAATACTTTAACTAGCTTTAGCCCTTTCTATCTTTTATATAGATTTAAACTTATTACTCCTATTAAGACCCTAACGCTAACTTAGAGGGTTCTTAATTAGGACTTAATAATAATAAAGGAAGAGGAGGTTTAAATATAGCTATAAGCCTTCCTATAACTTAATAAGGGTAGAGAATAAGCTAAAAAGATAATTAATAGTTAATATAAGAAAACTATAGAATACTATAATAGTTAATATAAGAGGATTATAAGGAAGGAGAGGCTAGAGGTAAGTAACTTAGTACTAGTATTTAATATTAAGGGTTCTATTAATAAATCGTCTATTAAAAAGCTTAACTACTAAGAGCAAGGCCCCTTCTATATCCTATTATAAGCTCTAAATACGGCCTCTGGCCACTGCATAGTGATTCTACCTGCTTCAGTGCAATAGACCTTCTAACTCCGCGCCTCCTAATAATATATAGCCTTTAGTTACGTGATCCTTTCCTAACTATAGCCACACTTATATATACCCTACTAGATAGCCTCACGATCTTCAACTTCATATTAATAATAACGTGGTTTTTAATTATTTAATAGACTATGAAACTATCGACTTTTCCTCTTATATATTACCCGCGCTGCTTATACCGCCTCTATTACTACTTTATCCGCTAGCTATACTATTATTAGAACGCTCTCTCTATATTAAAGCGGTTAGCATAAGCTATACTTACTAATATTTAAGCCCTAAGGGGCCTAGGCTACCTCTACCTTACTAGTGCGGAGGACCTGCTTAAAGAAGGGCTACTCTATAGGGTATATAATAACTTACTTAGCTTCTATTACTAAGTCTACTTACTTAGCTATAATATAATAGCGAGTATCCCCTCTAGGGGTATTAATAAGAGCCCTCTTAAGGGCTATATTAATAATATACTCTCTATATATAATAGAGTAGTTAAAAAAGAGCAGGTTTTATTAATTATATTAATACTAAACTCTTTAGTAAGCTCTTATATATTATTAGTATTAAAGGGTATACCTCGCGCAGGCTTAGCGTTTATATATATAAGGTCTAGTGCTAATATAGTTAAGGGATAAGGATAAGGAAGAGGGAGAGGTATAAAGCCCTACTTATAGTAGTAGAGCTTCTTATGCTTCTAGCTATAAGAACCTCTTAGGAAAGACCTCTTTAATTAAGAAGTTACCTCTCTAATAATAGTATTTATAATACTTTTAGCACCTTACTAGAAGGTTAACCTTTTAGGTTAAGGAGTTATCTTATATAATAGCTTTTACTTTTAGTACCTTGCTAGAAGGTTAACCTTTTAGGTTAAGGAGTTATCTTATATAGTAGCTTTTATAGCACCTTATTTAGCAAGGGCGTTTCTAGGCTTTGAGAGCCTTAGTAGCCCATTTAGCTCCGAAATAATTAGCCCTGGTATAGTTATTATAACGTATTTTAATTAATAATGTATAGACTTATTCTTATTTTCCCTTCCTTTTATCTCTTAGTTTAAAAGTTTAAGATTCTAGGGATAATATTTTTAAACCTTAGGGATAAGGGTAAGGGATAGTGTTAGTAACTCCCTATTTATTTAAACTACGCCTCCTCGCTACTATTTAATATAATAATAGCCTAGATAACTTTAATATCTATTAGTAGTTATAATAGGGTTCTTAAGCCTAGCAAAGTATAAGACCCTTAACTTTCTAGTAATAATACTAAAGCCCCCCCCCCCCCCCTCTCGCTAAATAAATATAAGATTAATAATCTAAAGATAAGAGAGAAGAGGAGAAAGGGAAAGGGGGTATTAAAGATATTATTAGACCCTTCTTACCCCCCCCCTTTCCTAGAAAGGATTATTACTAATATTAGAATACTTACTGCTAAGGAGAAAGAGAAGGATACTTATAAAAGGGATTATATTAATTTTATACTTAGATATGCTTTAACTTTAGCTTTATAAACTCATTTATATATTATTTACCTCGACTTCTTATTAAAACCTAACTAGCTTTTTATTCTCTTTCCCCCCCCGCCACCCCCCCCGCTATATATTATATAAATATATCTAGAAATCCTGTTTTCCTACTTTAATTTATAATACGAACCCCTAAGTAGTCTGCGATTTCTATACGGTTAAACTCTAGAGGTAGCTCTATTACAAAAGGGTAATAAAATTATATAAACCTAGCTTTAGGGTAATATTCCTAGGCTTATTAATAGTATTTATTATAAAGGAGCGAGAAGTTAAACTTAGCTATCGCTATAACTATAATATCTACTAGAATTCGGGACTACGGGATCTCCTTAATACTATTAAACTCTCCGCTCCTCCTTACTTTGTTATTATACTTAATTCTATACCTATAGCGTTTATAAATACTTATATTATTATATAAGTAACTTTCTTAAGTTTTATAAAAGAAGTAGTTAGTATAAGGAGTACTTAGTATAGAGATATATTTAAAATATAGTATATAGATATTAACGCTAGTTATAGGGTTCCTAGTAGTATAGGCCTGCTCTTTATAGGAGATATAAGGTACTACGTTATAACTACCTTAGGATTAAATAAATAAGCTATATATAGCTACTACGCGCCAAAAGACCTTTATCTCCTACAAGCTTGCGAAGAAAGTAATAGAGGTATAGATAAAGATTTAATAGTAGAAGTCTCTAGACCCCTTAGTTACTCTAAATATTTAGTTAAAGTCCTATTTACTAAGCTAAGCCTTCTAGAAAGCTAGCCTTATTACCTTAGTAGTTTTATTATAGAATATCTATAAAATAAAGGCTACTTCTAAGTATTTATTACTAGGGATATTAAGCTAAAGCTAAGTAAAGCTTATAGCTACTTAAGAATTATAATTATTAGCTAGAAGGTATAGGAATAGTAATAAGAAGGGGAGGAATACCTAAAGTTAGTTATTAGAGTATTAAATAAAAAGAGGTATATTATTTTTCTTTATTTTAAATATAAGGATATTAGGACTAAGGACCTAGAGGGTTATTACTAATAGGAGATAATAAGAGCAAGGTCAAGTAGTATTTTTAGCGCCTAGGATAATGAAGTTATAATTAGCTATTATACGAGGATATAGTTTATAGATATAAGAGAGAAATTATAACGGAGTTAGATAAAGATTAAAGTAGCTAGGTAAAAGTAGTTATTATAAGAGGAGAAGTTAATAATAGAGGATAGAGGAGGATATTTATTTAATTTATAACTACGCTATATATTCTAATAGCTACTAGTAACGATTATTTCTTTTATTTTTTCCCTATATATGACTACCCCCATTTACTATTCTATTTATTATAGGTTTTTTATCCTAAGTTTGTTTTACTTTATTAAGGCTAAGGAGGGTAAGGGAGGAGAGTTAATGATTCCTTCTATAAGCTACTAATAAATTATTATGTTATTGAGCTCGGAATTACGCCGCAGCCCCTTCGCAAAAAGACTATAACAAATTCACCCAGTTCGCAGGCATAATTCGGGAAACACTATATAGGTATTTTAACCTATACCCTCTACTAGTTAAGGAAAACAATATAGGAACCCTATACGTTCCTACTACTCGCAAGCAAACCCTCTAAACATTACCTATAGTTCTAGTTAGACTCAGGTATGCTAAGAAACAACGATCTTACTGCACAGAGTCGGACGCGCGCCACACCGGGGCTAATTACATCGGAGCCGAACGGGCTACTAAGGCTCTCATAGCAACGCCCTCGCTAAACCTTCTAGTAAGGCGAAAGCTACTATATAAGATAACTCCTTAACCTAAAAGGTCGACCTTTAAGCAAGGTACTAAAGGTAAAAGCTACTATATGAGATAACTCCTTAACCTAAAAGGTTAACTTTCTAGTAAGGTACTATAAACGTAAATATATAAGAGGTAACTCCTTAACTAAAGAGGTCTTTCCTAAGAGGTTCTTATAGCTAGAAGTATAAGAAGCTCTGCGAGCAGGGCCTTATACCTCTCCCTCTTCCTTATCCTTATAACCTATAATAAATCCTTAACTATATTAGCACTAGACCCTATATATAAAAACGCTAAGCCTGCGCGAGGCACGCCCTTTAATACTAATAACGCGCGAGAGCTCGCTAGAGAGTTTAGTATTAATACGATTAATAAAACCCGCTCCTTCTTTAACTACTCTATTATATATAGAGAGTATATTATTAGTATAGCCCTTAAGAGGGCTCTTATTAATACCCCTAGAGGGGATACTTACTATTATATTATAGCTAAGTAAGTAGACTTAGTAGTAGAAGCTAGGCGGGTTATTATATACCCTATAGAGTAGCCCTTCTTCGAGCAGGTCCTCCGCACTATTAAGGCAGAGGTAGCCTAGGCCCCTTAGGGCTTAAATATTAGTAAGTACGGCTTGCGCTAACTGCTTTAATATAGAGAGAGCGTTGCTAATAACGGTATAGCTACGAAGGCGTTAGCTAACCCGATCGAATAAGAGGACTAGCGGACGAAGCGGTGATAGAGGCGGTATTTAACGGCGGCGCGGGTAGTGCGTAAGAGGAAAAGTCGATAGTTTCGTAGTCTATTAAATAATTAAAAACCACGTTATTATCGATGTGAAGTTAAAGATCGTGAGGCTGTCTAGTGGGGCACGTATAAGTATAGCTATAGTTAGGAGAGGTAGTTAGCAACTTAGGAGGTTATCAGGTTACGATCACGTAACCGAAGGCTATATATTGTCAGGAGGCGCGGAGTTAGAAGGTCTGTTGCACTTAAGTAGGTAAAATCACTATGCAGTAGCCAGAGGCCAAATTATTATGTTATTAAAGTGATTAGTAGATATAAAAACGCACTCCTAAACCCTTAAACCCTCTAGTCTCTCTCTCTCTTCTATATATATTCTTTAGTTTTAAGCTTAATTTATATATTCACTATATAGTATTAATTACTATATTATAGCTCCTTCTTTTCTTTACATATTACTTAAACTTAGCTCTTTAGTCTATAAATTACTTATACTTACCCTATATTAACTTTTCTTCTAATAGATTATAATAAGGAAAGTTATCTTATATAATAATTAAGCATTAGATATATTTATCTAGGAGCTAAGATCCTTAAACCTTCCTACCCTCGAAATTAGGCTTTTACTAAAGCCTATATCTAATAAACTAAGTATAAGTAGGTTTTAAGTATAGGGATAAAATAATAGAGATATCCAAGGCTTTAGACCTCCTAATATAAGGGGTTAGACCCGATTTTATTTAATAGGAGGTCGCTATAATACTATTTATTTAAGCTAAAGAGGAAAAGGGGAAGTTTTCCTCTCTAGTAGAGATTTCGCTAGTTTATATAGAATAACTAAGTAAGCTCTAGGTAAGCCCTAGGTAGCTCCTTAAGGTAGTAAACCTAGGTAGAAGCCTAGATAGGCTTAACTTAGGCGTAGTTTATAATACTATCCCCCCTCCTAGCTAGTCCCCCCCTAGGTATAAGCTAGGTTGCTATCGTTATCTATAACTAGCTTATATAGGGCTTTATACCTATCTAACGTAGTAGTCTCTATAATAGCCTCTATAGGCTCCTAGGTAGGCTCTATATACCCTTCTTACTTAACTAGGACCTCGCGCCTCTACTCTCGCCTAACTACCTTCTATTATACTATATATATCCCCTCTACGTACTACTCGAATTTACTATTATTAGCTATAATTAGTAGTAGATAGGGGTCTATCCTTATTTATATAAGCAAGGGGTCCTCTAGTACCCTCTAGAGGAGGTCTATATAAAATTTAAGGTAGATATTACTAAGTATATCTAACTTAATAACGTATAGGCTTAGGACTCTACCTATAATATATTTATAATATAATTATAATAGCTTCTTACTAAGCCTAGGGCTTTTATAGTTAGCTATTAAAAGCTAAACCTTATTACTTACTTAGTACTTCTCTATAGGTATCCTATACTAGTTTATATTCTCCTCGCTATACTATTAGGTAGCTATGATACTTACTTAGATAAAGTCTACTACTTCTTATAACCTTATTACTAGGAGGGTAGCTACTATATCCCTAGAGGGGGCCTCCTCTACTATATTATCTACTATAAGTATAAGGTTAGTATAGTACATATATTCTAAGAAGAATAGCAAGAGCTTAGTTATATTACTAACCTTATTATAAAGCGCTAGCTAGGTAGTAAGTAAGAGCTACCCCTAGTTATCCTATACCTAGGTTATATATACCTATAGGATAGCTTATATCTCCTAGTTTTACCTCTTAGTACTACTATTAGTTTATATGTAGTATATAGTACTTAATCGCCTCCTTATATTAGTAAAGTAGTAGAATTTAGCCTAGACGTAGCTTATCTAATTAGACCCTTAATTACTAATAATACTATATAGGAACCTATAGAACTAGAAGTAGGAGGTAAGGAACTAGTAGGTATAAGGTTCCGCCTCTATAATACCTATCTCCTCTAATATTACTAACTTACCTAGCCTATCTACTATAACCTATAAGTATTAGCTAGTAATATCCTTTATAAGCAGCAAGTTTATAATAAAGTCTATTAAGAGGTCTAAGTATAACTAGGTAGGTACTAGTAGGGGCTTTAGGAAGCCCCTCTTAGCTTACCTCTAGATATATATCCCTCTATAGATATTATAGTTCCTTATAAATCTCTATACTATTTATAATTATCCTAGCTAATAGAACTACTAGCTTACTATTTCTAGCGTGCTATTATAACCTAGATAGGTAGTTATACTTAAGTCGTAGCTCTATTAAATAATCTATATATAGAGCCCCCTTAGTAAGTTATTATTATCCTCCCCGCTAGGTACCTATAGCCTCCCCCTAAATATTAGTCTCCTCTAACTATTAATATTATACTTACTAATTTAGACCTTAGCCTTTATATCTAGTAGGAAGCTCTAAAGCTAGTAAGTAACTATATAATATATAGCCTTATATATTATATCCTTTTTTATAGTTTCTAGCTATAGCGCTTATAGTTTAGGGTCGCTATTAAATACTATAATATCTAGGCCATTAATATAGCCGTTCTAACTTCTCCTTACTAGGGGGCTAACTATAGGGTCCCTATAGGGGTAGCCATAGTCTAGTATTAGCTATAAGACCCTTCCCTACTTCTACTTATTATCCTACCCTCGTAGTATATCCTACTCTCTCTAAGAGAGGGTATTAGGGGCTATTACTTCCTTACTAGGGTAGTATTTAATAGTAAAATTATACTAAGATAGCTCCTCTACTTACTAGCTCTAGCGCTCTATAAGGTGCTACTTTTCTTATAAAATATTTAAGCCTGTTATAAACTACTATAGTGCAGAGTAATAGAGTTAGTATAGTTAGGTATATCTAAGGTTAAATATTCTTCTCTAGCCCTCTAGCTATTAGGTAAGGGCTAGAGGACTTATCTAGGGGTTACCTAGTGCCTCCCTATAGCTCCTAACTCCTATAAACTTCTCTAACTTAGCCTACTAAGCCCTTTTCCTTATAATGTTATCCTAGATTATAATATAATCCCCCTATCTAAACTAGTCTACCCTTAGACTAGTTTACTCTATAGTTATCTAGAGGGTACCCTATACCTCCCTATAGGACTTTATAACCTCCTAGTTTCTATAGGTCTAGAATTTAGTATCCCTCGTCCTAGTTATATAACTCTTCCTTAGATAGCTAGGTTACTTAGAGGAGTAATTAACTAGTAATAGGGTACCTATCCTCTACCTTAGCTACTCTTATAGCTCTTATATCTAGGTAGTAAGGGATTTTATAGCTTAGAGGAGTAGTAAACTAGCAATAAGGTATACCTATACTCTAACTATTCTTATAGCTTTATTAGATAGGTCTAGGACTACCTAGTAGTTATCTAGATAGTTATAGCTAAGTTCCCTTATAAGGGTTACTCCTTCCTTCGCAGGGCTATATTAAAATATATAACTATTTAAGCTTTTTTTTATTACTTTAAATTCGCCCTTAGAATTATTATATTTCCTATTCATTACTATATTTTTACTACCTTTATGGGAGTAATAAAGACGTTCTCCCCCTAGGGATAAAGAAAGTCTTTATTATAATATAAGGTACTACTAGTAGTTATCTAGTAGTTATCTAGTACCTCCCTATATATAGTAAAGTTAGCTAAAGCTAAATAATATAGTAATCTAGAGATTATCCTCCTTTTAGCTATATAAAAGCCCGGTTTTAATATTAAGTTAAAAACGTATAAATATTATTTAGAAATTTACCCTATTAAAATCTCTCTTTCTTACTTCTTTAGACTTATAATACTAACGCTACTAGAAACTTGCTATTAGCCTCCTACTCCGCTACTAATAACTTTATCTTAATTACTATATAACGAATTTATTATTATATTATCCTCTACTACTAACGCTACTAATACCATCCCCTACCCCGCTGCTACGCTAGATACTATTAGTATCCCTATAATAAGTAAGCTCTAGGTATACTCGTACTACTACTACCTCTTAGCATAAGTAAAGTAAGAGCTGCCTATAGATATAAATACTAAGCTTAAGCTCCTTATAAGCTTAATTATATACTTTAAGAGTAATAGTAAGTATATAGTCCTTAGCTAATACTTAGCTAGTACTTATCTGGTGCTTCGCTAGCTTTAGGCTCTAAGTTACTTACTAATTACTTACTAATTTATAGATTTATTACTAATTTATTTATTTTCTAAGCGCCTCTACTAAATATAAGTATTTTATTAAAATAGGTAATAGAAAGGCCTATATTAATATAAGTTTTACTTATTATTTTCTAGTTCTTAGCTACTAACTCCCTATAGCCTACTTATAATATAATAAGCGTTATTAATAAGCTTAAGAGCTTAATAGACGAGGGCTATTCTAAGCCTAATATTTAGGCTTAGTATACTAAGAATAGGATAGGTCGTCTAGTACCTTCCTAGTGCTTTACTATTAGTCTCTAATTATATATAGGAGGAGGTCCTTACTACCTAGCTTATAGTTAAGAAAGCCCTCTAAGCTAAGAAGAATAAGGCTAATATTATACCTAAGAAGTATAAGGCTAAGGAGGTAGAGATCTCTATAGAACTAGAGGATTACTAAGTAAGCGCCTTAGAGGAGGCTATTACTTACTAGTAATACCTCGCTAAGGAGGCTAAGAAGTAGACTAAGTTACTATATAAGTAGTATAAGGAGGTTACCCGCTATTATACTATAGTAGAGCAGCTAGTATAAAAGTAGCTAGTAATATAGGAGATATAAGCTAAGTATACTAAGAAGTCGCTTAACTCCTAAAATAAAGTTATAAGTTTATTTAAGCCCTACTAGTACCTCCCTAGTACTTTACTAGTTACTATTTCTAACTTAAAGTAGAATTATAAGGCTTTAGCTACTATATCTATTATAAGGGGAGATAATAATAATAATAATAATACTAAGGGCGCTAGCGCCTAGTAGACTTAAAATTTTTAAGAGCGCCCCTAGTAAGCTACTAATAACCTCTAGGTAGTAGTTAGTTACTTTTAGGTATTTTCTAGTCTCTTTTTGCCTTATTAGGGGCTTTTAAGCTAGTAAATTAAGATACCTAGCTAGCGTGCCCTATTTCTACCTAATTACTAGTTACTTATTAAGTTATTTATTAAATTATATAGTAATTATAAGGCTTCTGCTTATAATTAGGCTTTATAATTACTTTATAAGTCTATTAATACGTTATATTATAGCTCTTATAAATTATCTAGTTTGCTATAGCTCTTTTATTTAAAATGGTACTAATAGTTATATCTAGGGCCCCTATAGGTAATAATATAGTTTACTACATAGACGTTATTATTATTGTTAATTAGGATATCTTATAGTGAAAAAGCTAAGCTAAAAAAGGGTTCTAGTTGCGTAGGCGCGAATATATTATGGATTTAGTAATTTTTATCTACCTATAGCTTATACGCCCGTCCCCTATTAATTACCCGTTAGATCTTAAATAGGCCTAAATATTTATTAGAAAGTTTATAGAAGGGCTGCCTCTACCTAATATTTTTAGTTAAAAGTAGGACGAGGTCTCTTATAGTAAAAATAATAGGGGTCCTCCTCTAATTATAGAACTTATTATATATGTTATTATACTTCTAAAGTAAGTTAGTAATAGCTAACCTCTAGGTAAGTAAGCTATAGATTCTCTTATATACTACTAGGACTAAAGCCTTTAACTAGGGTTTAATATCGTTAGGTCTACGAGGGGAATATCCTATTAGTAGTTTAGTAGGTAATATCTTAGTAGCTTCGTAGTAGGAGTTATTATAAACGAATTAAGCTAGGTCGAGCTACGTTACTTAGTTATCCTAGTTAATATTATAGAAAGTCCTTAAAAAGTGCTTAATACTCTAGTTCTAGCGTTCTATTTAGCTATTAGTTTAGGGATAGAAAGTAGTACTAATCTTCCTCTTAATAACTAGCAGGTAGTATACTTTAGACTAGAAGTTACTAGTAAATAGTAGTCCCTAATTAGATATAATAGCTTCTAGGAGCCTAAACGTGAGGAAGACGTATTTAGTTAGTAGTATAGCTAACTTATTAGTAGTAAGTAACTCCCTAGTAGGGATATATAGGGAGTATTTCATAAACTAGTTAATAATAATAAGAATACTATTATTTAGCTTATTTATCGTTATTAGTGATAGTAGTAGTTTTATAATAAAGTTAATTAATATCTATTAGAAGGGCTAGCTAGGTACTAGTAGGGGTATAAGTTTACTATATAGGAGGTAGTATCTTAACTTTATATATTAGTATCTTATATATATCTTCATATATTCCTTTATATCGCCTTTCTATGCGTTCTAGAAGACCGATTTTATAATCCTCTTTAGTATCTTAGTAACCCCTTAGTAACCTCTAGATAGTTTATTATAAAAGGCTCTAAGGACTTGATTTTAAAGTAGGTAGGTATTAGGGATATATAAGCCCTCCTAGTATCTTAGGGTAGTAGTATTATCTAATAACTACCTTATACCTCGTTATTCCTACTCCTTATTAATATAAAAGAGGTCTTTCTATTAAGCTTTCTTAACTAGTTCCTAGAGCGAGGGTATAAGTTATTCTAGCGAGGTATTTAGTAATTAGGTACCTTATTACTACCTAGTACTTACCCTCTAGATAGTAGTATTATTAAAATATTATAGGAAGTCTTATAGGAGTAAGTCCCTAGCTTTATTAATCTCTATATCCTCTAGGGTATAGTTCAAAATCGAATATTAATAGATCTTATAATAGCTAAGCCTAGTAGCTACTAAGCGTCTTTTTATTAGTAAGCTATTAGTAACCTAGGTAGTTAGTAATAAATCGGATATAATATTAGGAGTAAAGCAAGTAGTACTACTATCTTACTACTACCTCTCTAATAGCTAGTAGCTCTACCTCTAGTATATTATATTATAATTACGCGCCCTTAAGCTTCTAAGATATAAATACTACTAGTCTCTATATATCCCCTTCTAACTAGCTTAGTATTACCCCTATTATAAAGTTTAATATATTAGTTTTAACTTAAATTAAGAGTATAGGATTAAAGTAGTATAGTATAGGCGCTTTTATAAATAAAGCGTAAAGCTGGTAGAAAGTAGCTAGTACCTCCCTAGTTATTACTAGCTATCCCTTAGCTAGATTAGTAAGTTAGTTAGTAATTAGGCTATAAATCTTAGAGTAGTTCTTAATAAATCTCCTATAGAACCCTAAAAATCCTAGAAATTACTAAATCTCTTATATTTAGTAAGTACTAGCTACTTAGCTATTACCTAGACCTTCTTATATTCTATAGTAACTCTATTTACTAAGACTATAAACCTAAGGAATCTAATCTCCTCCTCATAAAATTTATACTTATTAGGGTTCGTATAGAGGCTATTAGCTTCTAACTAGGTAAGTACATATCTTATAGCCTCTATATAGGAGTCTATATCGTTAGTAAAAATTAAGATATTATCTAAATATATAATATAAATAATATTAACTAGGCCTATAAGTAACTTATTCATAAACGTCTAGGAGGTAGTAGGTGCGTTAATAAGCCTGAATAGTATAATATAATATTTATAGTAGCTATATTATATAGAATACTATCTTCTACTTATCTCCCTCCTTAATCCTCACTTAGTAGTATATATCCTTAAGGTTAAGCTTAGTAAAGTACTTAGCTCTAGAGAGCTAGTCGAGGATCTTTTTAATTAGGGGGAGGGGGGTATAGTTCTTAGTAGTTACCTAGTTAAGCCCCTAGTAATCTATATATAACCTTAACTTACCTCTCTTCTTTAGGATAAATAAGATTAGCGCCCTTATTAGGCTTACTAATAGGTAAATCTATCCTTTCTATAGGGTTTTATAGATATAGTCCCTTAACTCTTCTACCTCCTTCTTAGCTAGTAAGTAAATAGGTTTAAATAGGGGCTTAGTTCTAGGCTCTAGGTTAATAAGGTAGCTCCTAGTAGTCCTAAACTCTAGTATAGTGCCTACTAGGTTAATATTAAATACCTTCTTAAAGTCCTAGTACTCTAATAGGATATTTATTGTAATCCCCTTAGTATCCTTAGGGTCTTAGGTATTCTCCTAGTAGCTAATAGTTAATATATAGTTAACTTATAATACCCCTATAAGTGGCCTCTGGCCACTGCATAGTGATTTTACCTGCTTAAGTGCAACAGACCTTCTAACTCCGCGCCTCCTAACAATTCATAGCCTTTGGTCACGTGATTACAACTCTCCTAACTATAGCCGTACTTATATATACCCGTTATACTAGACAGCCTCACGATCTTTAACTTCATATTAACAATAACGTGGTTTTTAATTATTTAAGTACGGGTAGACTACGAAACTATTAACTTTTCCTCTCGCGTACTACCCGCGCTACTAATACCGCCTCTATTACCGCTTCGTCCGCTAGAAGTCGTTACTATCTTTATAGCTATGCCGTCGTTAGCAACGCTCTCTCTATTCGGCATAAGCCGTACTTACTAACGTTCCCCTAATAGGCCTAGGCTGCCTAGGCCGCCTCTACCTTAGTAATACGGAGGACTTACTTAAAGAAGGGCTACTCTATAGGGTATATAATAACCTACTAAACTTCTACTATCAAGTTTACTTACTTAGCTCTAATACTATTATACCTTATAGAGTCCCCTATAGGGGTATTAAGGTAAGCCCTTTTAAGGGCTATATTAATAATACGCTCTCTATATATAATAAAGTAGTTAATAAAGGAGCGGGTTTTATTAATTATATCGAGCCTAAACTCTCTAGTAACCCCCTTTATATTATTTATACTAAAGGGTATACCTCCTTTAGCCTTAGCGTATTTATATATAAGGTCTAGTACTAATATAGTTAAGGATTTATTATAGGTTAGATACGGATAAGGAAGAGATAGAGGTATAAGGGCCTGCTCGTAGGGCTTCTTATGCTTCTAGCTATAAGAACCTCTTAGGAAAGACCTCTTTAGTTAAGGCGTTACCTCTTATAGAGTAGCATTTGTAGCACCTTTAGCACCTTACTAGAAGGTCGACCTCTTAGGTTAAGGAGTTATCTTATATAGTAGCTTTTACCTTGCTAGAAGGTTTAGTGAGGGCGTTATTATCCAGGCTACGAGAGCCTTAGTAGCCCGTTCGGCTCTTATATAATTAGCCCCGGTGCGACGCGCGTCTCACTTTATATATAAGGGTTTGCTTGCAAGTAGTAGGAACGTATAGGGTTCCTATATTATTTTCCTTGACTAATAGAGAGTATATTACCTGTATAGTATTTCCTAAATTATACTTATAAACTAGGTGAATTTGTTATAGTCCTTTAGCGAAGGGGTAATAGCGTAATTCCGAACTTAATACTTATAGACGTACTATTATATCCTAAGCGAGGCCTGTAGCTACTGCATAGTGATTTTACCTGCTCAAGTGCAATAGACCTTCTAACTCCGCGCCTCCTAATAATATATAGCCTTTAGTTACGTGATTGTAATTACTAACTACCTTTCCTAACTATAGCTATACTTATATATACCCATAGCCTCACAACCTTTAACTTTATATTAATAATAATATAGTTTTTAATTATTTAATAGACTACGAAACTATTAACTTTTCCTCTCGTATACTACCCGCGCTACTACTAAATACCGCCTCTATTACCCCTTTATCCGCTAGTTATTACTATCTTTACTATACTATTATTAGTAACGCTCTCTCTATTTAGCATAAGCTATACTTACTAACGTTCCCCTAAGGGGCGTAGGCTACCTCTACCTTAATAGTATAGAGGACTTACTTAGAGAAGGGCTACTCTATAGGGTATATAATAACCTACCTAGCTTCTATTACTAAGTCTACTTACTTAGCTATAATATAATAATAAGTATCCCCTTTAGGGGTATTAATAAAAGCCCTCTTAAGGGCTATATTAATAATAAACTCTCTATATATAATAGAGTAGTTAAAGAAGGAGGAGGTTTTAAGGCCTATATTAATAGTATACTCTCTAGATATAATAGAGTAGTTAATAAAGGAGCGGGGTTTATTAATTATATTAAGGCTAAACTCTCTAGTAACCCCCTCTATATTATTTATACTAAACGGCGTGCCTTACTTAGGCTTAGCGTATTTATATACGGGGTCTATATCACGAGCCAGGATAATATCGCAGGGAAAAGGGCTTAGCGGGCTAAGTAGGGAAGTCCGTAGGAGTTAGGAGATATAGGGAGGTATTAGGTAACTATTAGATAAGCCCTCTAGCCCTTACCTAGTAAACTAGAGGCCTAGAGAAGAATATTTAACTTTCGCTACCCCTAACTATACTAACTCCATTACTATATACTATACTAGTTTATAATACGTTCTTCTCTCTTACTTATATTAATAGGGGTATAGACTATTAGAGTAGTATTGAGTTCGGAATTACGCCGCAGCCCCTTTGCAAAAAGACTATAATAAATTCACCTAGTTCGCAAGCATAATTCGGGAAATACTATATAGGTATTTTAACTTATACCCTCTACTAGTCAAGGAAAATAATATTAGAACCCTATACGTTCCTACTACTTATAAGTAAACCCTTATATAAAGTCGGACGCGCGCTATACTAGGGTTAATTATATTAGAGCTAAATAGGCCACTAAGGCTCTTATAGTAACGCCCTCGCTAAACCTTCTAGTAAGGTAAAAGCTACTATATAAGATAACTTCTTAACCTAAAAGGTTAACCTTCTAGTAAGGTATTATAAACGCTACTATATAAGAGGTAACTCCTTAACTAAAGAGGTCTTTCCTAAGAGGTTCTTATATCTAGAAGTATAAGAAGCTTTGCGAGCAGGGCCTTATACCTCTCCCTCTTCCTTATCCTTATCCCTTAATTATATTAGTACTAGACCCTATATATAAATACGCTAAGCCTAAGCGAGGTATACCCTTTAGTATAAATAACGCGGAGGGGGTTACTAGAGAGTTTAGCCTTAATGCGATTAATAAAACCCGCTCCTTTATTAACTACTCCGCCACATAGTTAGAATAGTATAATATATAACGATATAATACTTACCTATAGGTTTACTAGGGAGACGAATATAGTATTACTATTAGGATCTCCTATAGGCCAGGAGTAACTAAATAGCTAAACCTAGGATAAGACGCTTACTAAAATAGAATAGTAATAAGGGTACTAATAAGGGACTAAGTAGTTTATTAATAGAAGCTAAATTAGATTAGCTTATTAAGGAGGAAGAAAAGAAGGGGTAGCTAAAGCGTAAATAGGAATATCTTATGGCCTTAAGGGCTAGCTAATTATTAACCCTAGTAGGTAACCCTCTTACTTACTAGGTAGTTATTAATAACGAACTAAAGAAGTACTAATTAGAGCTTTAGGGGAAGTATCTCCTAATACTTAAGTATAAAGGGGGTACCTAGACTAACTTTAATTAATTTATATTTAACCTCGACGCGCGATTTAAGATAAATAAGATTATATTAGACTTAGAAAAGGTACTATTTACTACTAGGTACTTAGAGGGATTAGTAGCAAAGTAATAGACCTTATACCTCTCTATTAACTATAGTAATAAGGCAAAGGATATAACCTAGGCGATAATAAAGGACTAGTTAACTAATAGGGTAGCTAATATAGGGTCTAAGACCCTTAGTATATAAACCTAACTTAAGCAGACCTACTAGCGACTAGGATAATTATAGTAAAGCTTTATTAATTGAGCTCGGAATTACGCCGCAGCCCCTTCGCAAAAAGACTACAATAAATTCACCCAGTTCGCAGGTATAATTCGGGAAATACTATATAGGTATTTAACCTATACCCTCTACTAGTTAAGGAAAATAATATAGGAACCCTATACGTTCCTACTACTTATAAGCAAACCCTCTAAATATTACTATATAGAGTTAGACGCGCGCTATACCGGGGCTAATTATATTAGAGCTAAATAGGCTACTAAGGCTCTCGTAGCAACGCCCTTGCTAAACCTTCTAGTAAGGCGCTATAAAAGCTACTATATAAGATAACTCCTTAACCTAAAAGGTTAACCTTCGAGCAAGGTACTAAAGGTACTATAAAAGCTACTATATAAGATAGCTCCTTAACCTAAAAGGTTAACCTTCTAGTAAGATATTATAAATACTACTATATAAGAGGTAACTCCTTAACTAAAGAGGTCTTTCCTAAGGGGTTCTTATAGCTAGAAGTATAAGAAGCTTTATAAGCAGGGCCTTATGCCTCTCCCTCTTCCTTATCCCTATAACCTATAATAAATCCTTAACTATAGCAGCACTCGACCCCGTATATAAAAACGCTAAGCCCGTGCGAGGCACGCCCTTTAATACTAATAACGCGCGAGAGCTCGCTAGAGAGTTTGGCATCGATGCGATCGATGAGTCGATGTGAAGTTGAAGATCGTGAGGCTGTCTAGTGGGGCACGTATAAGTGCGGCTATGGTTAGGAAAGGTGGTCGGCAAGATCACGTAACCGAAGGCTATGTATTGTCAGGAGGCGCGGAGTTAGAAGGTCTGTTGCACTTGAGCAGGTAAAATCACTATGCAGTGGCCAGAGGCCTAGATAAAGTTATAAGAGTGTAACGCTTCGGGTGGTGTGCCGTAGCGATGCAATAACCCATTGCGCCACATGCGCAAAAGATCCGCTATTCCGCGCACTTCGTGCTGGAATACACCACACATGCGCTTATATAGGCTGGCTACTAGAAGCTAGTCTCTTATAATTACCCCCTACTCTAAGCGCTTAGTCCCTTAAGCGTAGAGATAAGATAGATAAGTATATATAGACCCCGAGGTCTATGTAACTAACGTCGCTACGTACGCACCCTCTAAGCCTAACTTAGGACTACGCTAGCGCATAGCCTAAGTGCGCTATACGCTGCTTATCCGCTGTTATTATACTATAGTAAGTAGCGGGATTCGAATCCTAACCTCTACGTAGCTAAAAGGGCTAAGTCCAGAAGACCCACGAAGTGCGCGGAAAATTATAACGCTTCGGGTAGTATACCGTAGCGATATAATAACCTATTGCGCTATATATACAAAAGATCCGCTATTCCGCGCACTTCGTGCTGGAATACACTACATATGCGCTTATATGGGCCGGCTACCGGAAGCCAGTCTCTTACAAAGAGTAGTTAGAGTAGGGGATTAGCCCTATTAATAGCTTATTACTCCTCTAAGCTATAAAGTCCCTTAATACCTAGGTATAAGAGCTATAAGAGTAGCTAGGGTAGAGGATAGGTACCCTATTACTAGTTAACTACTCCTCTAAGCTACTTAGCTATCTAAGGAAGAGTTATATAACTAAAGTAAGGGATACTAAATTCTAAACCTATAGAAACTAAAAGTTATAAAGTCCTATAGGGAGGTATTAAATACCCTCTAAGTAACTACTAAGTAAACTAATCTAAGGGTAGACTAGTTTAGAGAGGGGGATTATATTATAAGCTAGGATAATATTATAAGGAAAAGGGCCTAGTAGGCTAAGTAGGGAAGTCTATAGGAGTTAGGAGATATAGGGAGGTATTAGGTAATTACTAGATAAGCTCCCTAGCCCTCGCCTAGTAAGACTAGAGGGCTAGAGAAGAATATTTAACCTTAGCTATACCTAACTATACTAACTCTATTACTCTACACTACACTAGTATATAATAGATAGGAAGTAAGTATACTATAAGCTATACTAATAAGTAGCTATTTATTTTTATAGCTTATATATTATTTAGAATCTAGAGGTACCTTATAAAGAGATAGTATTAGTAAGCTATATCTACTTAAGCTATATATCTCTAGGGATAACTTCAAGCTCCAAGTTAATAATAAGGGGTAGCTTATATATTACTTAAAATCTATAAGTACTTTATAAAGAAGATAAGTAAGTAAGTCCTAGAAAGCTTAAAGGTAGTCCTTAATTATAAGGGCCTCGCGCTATATTCTAAGGTTTTATTTACTAAGTCGAGTTATAGCTAACTCTATTCAACTTTAATAAGGGTATAAAGATATTAATAAGTACTTATTATATACTTAAAGAAATAGATCTCTTTATTAGGATTTATAATAAAGATAATTACTAGATAAGGAAATAGTATAATATACTCTTTATATAATACTCTCTTCTTAATATATAGTCTTTTATATACCTCCTGCTCTTATTAGAGCTATATATACTAAGAGAGATAATAAAGAGTAGAAGGTAAGTATACTGTAGCGAATAGGATAAGCCGCAAAAATGGGGACTACTAGTAGATAAAGTAGTAATAGAGGCGGTATTTAATAGTAGCGTAGGTAGTATATAAGAGGAAAAGCTTATAGTTTTATAGTCTATTAAATAATTAAAAACTACGTTATTATTAATATAAAGTTTAAGATCGTGTGGCTATAGGTATATATAAGTATAGCTATAGTTAGGAGAGTTATAATTACGTGACTAAAGGCTATATAGTATTAAGAAGCGCGGAGTTAGAAGGTCTATTATACTTAAGTAGGTAAATCACTATATAATAGCTAGAGGCCTTTTATAGCTTATAGACTACTTAAGATCTATAAGTACCTCATAGAGAGGTAGCACTAGTAAGCTATAAATACTTAAGCTATATATCTCTAGTAATAGCTTCTAGCTACTTAGGCCCTTAGATCTAACTTAATAATAAGGGCTAGCTTATTGACTACTTGGAATCTATAAGTACCTTATAAAGATAATAAGTAAGTAGGTCCTAGAAGGCCTAAAGGTAGTCCTTAATAATAAGGCCTTTATATTAAATCCTAAGGTTTTATCTATTAAATCTAGTTATAACTAACTTTATTTAATAGTAATTAGAGTATGAAAATATTGGTAAGTATTTATTATTTACTTAAAGAAATAGAGCTTCTTATTAGGATATATAATAGGGACAAATATTAAATAAGTAAATAATATAATAATCTCTTTATATATTATTCTCCTCTTAGTATATAGTTATTTATATACCTCTTAGTCTTATTAGAGCTATATATACTAAGAGAGATAATGAGGGATAAAATATAAGTATATTATAAGCTATGCTAAAAAGTAGCTTTATATTTTTGTAACTTATAAAATACTTCGTATCTATAGGTACCTTATAAAGAAGGAGCGCTAGTAAGCTATGTTTACTCAAGCCATATATCTCTAGTAATAACTTTAAGCTACTTAGGCCCTTAGATCTAACTTGGTAATAAGGGCTAGCCTATATATTAGTTAAGATATATAGGTATCTTATGGAAAATAAAATAGAATAGTCTTATAAAGCTTAAAAGTAGTTCTTTATAATAAGGACCTCGCGCTATATTCTAAGGTTTTATTTACTAAGGTCTAGTTATAGCTAACTCTATCTAGCCCTAAATAAGATATAAATATACTAGTAAGTACCTAGTCTTATTAGCTACTAGCTAAGGCCTTTTTATATATATAGGGGCCTCTAATAAGACCTAGTAAATAGAAAGGAGCTATATTGAGTTCGGAATTACGCCGCAGCCTCTTCGCAAAAAGACTATAACAAATTTACCTAGTTCGCAGGCATAATTCGGGAAATACTATATATTTTAACCTATACCCTCTACTAGTTGAGGAAAATAATATAGGAACCCTATATATTCCTACTACTTATAAGCAAACCCTCTGAATATTATAAAGTTAGACGCGCGTTATACTAGGGCTAATTATATTAGAGTTAATAGGCTACTCAGGCTCTTATAGCCTAGAAACGCCCTCGCTAAACCTTCTAGTAAGGTAAAAGCTACTATCTAATATAACTCCTTAACTTAAAAGGTCGACCTTCTAGTAAAGTATTAAAGATAAAAGCTACTATATAAGATAACTCCTTAACCTAAAAGGTCGACCTTCTAGTAAGGTATTACGAATATTACTATATAAGAGGTAACTCCTTAACTAAAGAGGTCTTTCTAACGAGGCTCTTATAGCTAGAAGTATAAGAAGCTTTACTACTATAAGTAGGGCCTTATACCTCTCCCTCTTCCTTATCTAACCTATAATAAATCCTTAACTAAATTAGCACTAAACCCTATATATAAATATACTAAGCCTAAGCAAGGCATACCCTTTAGCATAAATAATATAGAGGGGGTCGCTAGAGAGTTTAGCCTTGATATAATTAATAAAACCCGCTCCTTTATTAACTACTCTGCTATATATAGAGAGCGTATTATTAGTATAGCCCTTAAGTGGGCTTACCTTAATACCCCTATAGGGGACTCTATAAGGTATAATAGTATTAGAGCTAAGTAAGTAAACTTAGTAGTAAAAGTTTAGTAGGTTATTATATACCCTATAGAGTAGCTCTTTTTTAAGTAGGTCCCCTATATTACTAAGGTAGAGGTAGCCTAGGTAGCCTAGGCCTATTAGGGGAACGGTGGTAAGTATAGCTTGCGCTAACTACTTTAATATAGAGAGAGCGTTACTAATAATAATATAGCTAGCGGACGAAGCGGTAATAGAGGCGGTATTTAATAGTAGGGCGGGTAGTGCGCGAGAGGATAAGTTAATAGTTTCGTAATTTAAATAATTAAAAACTATAAGATCGTGAGGCTATAGGTATATATAAGTGCGGCTATGGTTAGGAAACGTAGTTAGTAATTATAATCACGTAACCGAAGGCTATATATTATCAGGAGGCGCGGAGTTAGAAGGTCTGTTTCACTTGAGTAGGTAAAATCACTATGTAGTGGCCAGAGGCCCCTAAGTAGTATTTAATACTATAAGACTTAAAAGAGACCTTATAATAAATAACATAAGCCTATATTAGTAGTTTTATAATATATATAATAGAGCTCAGAGTCTATAGATTACTTCATAACTCAATATAAAAGATATAGGACCTTAATGTATAGTATGATAAAATAGGAGCTCCTTAATAACTCTAAAAGCTCCTTTTGATTAATACCTATATAGTGAATTTAGTTTAATAGAGGGATAGATTTATATATAGCCTCTCGTATATTAAATAGCCTAGAGCTCTAATTCGAGAGGGTTTATTATTACTATATTTTAGTAATATAACCTTAAGTAATAGTATATTTTTACTAACTCCGAGATCCCCTTAGTTAGCTAATATATATCTATAATTACTATAGAGTTCTATGACTTAACTATTAATAGTAGTATAGCTCTATAAGAAACCCTATTAAGCTAAGAAGACTTTAAGAAAGTACCTTTATTCCCTCTATACCCTCCTACTCCTTTACTTATAAATAGTAATATAGTAGACTTTAGAAATAACAATAATATTATACTATCTCCTATAGCAGATATTCCTTAACCTATTTATAAATTATTAGTATTATCTAGGTCTACTCTATCTATAATACCAGATAATAAGCTTAAATACCTTAGATACTAGCTATAATTATAAGTCTTATAAACGCTAAGTCGTAGGATAACTATTAAGCCACGCCTAAGAACTATACTTATAGATATACTATTATATCCGAAGTAACTTAATCCTTTTAATAAGTATAATTATAATTATATAGATCATATCTAGTAGAGGGTTAACTAGTAGGATTAGATTAAGTAGAATACGCTTAAGGGAGTATAGTCTTATAATTCTCGCGCCTATTATAATAGAGCAGGTAGTTTTAGCTATACTAAGGGTTAGATTAGGACAAGGAGTATAATAAAGAGGAAGAGGTGATAAGGCTATTATTAATATATAACTTATAATAAAAGATAGCTAAACCTAAGGGACCTTCTTAGTAATAAGATCGCCCGCCAAGAAGATATTATTAATAAAAGGGGATTATAAATAGAGTTTATTTACTTTTTC
Source organism: Colletotrichum ledebouriae (assembly GCA_036785755.1). NCBI lineage: Eukaryota > Fungi > Ascomycota > Sordariomycetes > Glomerellales > Glomerellaceae > Colletotrichum > Colletotrichum ledebouriae. Next base: position 4,005 of record JAVHLU010001344.1, on the reverse strand, counting down.
TATAAAGTAGTTTTATTTATTTTTTTAGGACTCTATTTTATATTATTATCAAGAGGTCTTAAGGGGATAATTAGGATATAATAAGATAGACTTAGCTCTATAGCTTTTAAAAAGCCCCCGTTAGCGCATAGGCTTATTATAGGAAGGATATAGAGTAGAGCGTAGAGGAGAGGAGTATAGCAAGGAGGATTAATACTGGTATATTATTATTATTAGTACCTTAATAATCCTATACCTCGTTTTTCTTTCAGTATTTTTCTTAGCGGATTTATGCTTAATTTAGATAATCTCTTTTAATTAGATCTAGGAATTATTCTATATATCTTTTAGGCCTACTTTTAATACTCTTACCTATCTATAGGTAGAGTTATATTGATTGGTTATCTTTTATAGTTCCTACCGGTTTTAGCCCTTCTAGTCTATTAATATATAGGGTCTAGTATTAATATAATTTAGGGATAAGGATAAGGAAGAGGGAGAGGTATAAGGCCTAGCTCGTAGTAATAAAGCTTCTTATACTTCTCGCTATAAGAACCTCTTAGGAAAGACCTCTTTAGTTAAGGAGTTACTTCTTATATAAAAAATATTTATAATACCTTACTAGAAGATTAACCTTTTAAGTTAAGGAGTTATCTTATATAATAGCCTTTGTTTTTAATACCTTACTAGAAGCTTAACCTTTAGGTTAAGGAGTTATCTTATATAGTAGCTTTTATCTTAGTAGCCTATTTAGCCCAAATATAATTAGCCCTAGTTATTACGGGCTACGCCTAGGTTAAGCCTACCTAGGCTTCTGCCTAGGTTCACCGCCTTAGGGAGCTACTTAGGGCTTACCTAGGGCCTACCTAGTTATTCCCTATAGACTAGTAAGATCTCTACTAGAGGGGAAAACTTCCCCTTTTCCTCTTTAGCTTAAATAAATAATATTATAATAAAAGTCAGGTCTAACCCTTTATATATTTAAGCTAGTCTCTAGCTACTACATAGTGATTTTACCTGCTTCAGTATAATAGACCTTCTAACTCCACGCCTCCTAATAATACATAGCCTTTAGTCACGTGATCGTAACCTAATAACCTCCTAAGTTGCTAACTACCTTTCCTAACTATAGCTATACCTATACGTGCCTATTACACTAGATAGCCTCACGATCTTTAACTTTATATTAATAATAATATAGTTTTTATTTATTTAATAGACTACGAAACTATTAACCTTTCCTCTCGGACACTACCCGCTCCGCTAATACCGGCTCTATTACTACTTCCTATGCTATCGTTAGCAACGCTCTCTCTATATTATAGTTAGCGCAAGCTATACTTACCGACGTTCGCCTAGGCTGCCTAGGCTACCTCTACCGTAGTAATACAGAGGACCTGCTTAAAGAAGGGCTACTCTATAGGGTATATAATAACCTATTAAACTTTTATTACTAAGTTTACTTACTTAGCTCTAATACTATCGCGCCTTATAGAGCCCCCTATAGGGGTATTAAGGTAAGCCCTCTTAAGGGCTATATTAATAATATACTATTTATATATAGTAGAGTAGTTAATAAAGGAGTAGGTTTTATTAATTATATTAAGGCTAAACTCTCTAGTAACCCCCTCTATATTATTTATACTAAAGGGTATACCTCGCTTAGGCTTAGTATATTTATATATAGGGTCTAATACTAATATAATTAAGGGTTAAGGATAAGGAAGAGGGAGAGGTATAAGGCCCTACTTATAAAGCTTCTTATACTTCTAGCTATAAGAACCTCTTAAGAAAGACCTCTATAGTTAAGAAGTTACCTCTTATATATCATAGCGCTCGTAGTACCTTACTAGAAGGTCGACCTTTTAGGTTAAGGAGTTATCTTATATAGTAGCTTTCGCAGCACCTTACTAGAAGGTTTAGTAAGGGCGTTACTACGAGAGCCTTAGTAGCCCGTTTAGCTATAGTATAATTAGCCCTAGTGCGGCGTATATCTAACTTTATATAGTAATATTTAGAGGGTTTGCTTCCGAGTAGTAGGAATATATAAGGTTCCTATATTATTTTCCTTAACTAGTAGAGGCTAGAGGTAAAAATACCTATATAGTATTTCCTAAATTATACTTGCGAACTAGGTGAATTTATTATAGTCTTTTTGCGAAGGGGCTGCGGCGTAATTCCGAGCTCAATAATAGAGTAGTTATAGAAGGAGTAGGTTTTATTAATTCTATTAATACTAAACTCTCTAGTAAGCTCTTGCGCGTTATTAGTATTCAAAGCTATATCTCGCATAAGCTTAGCGTTTTTATATATAAGGTCTAGTACTAATATAGTTAAGGATTTATTATAGGTTAGATAAGGATAAGGAAGAGGGAGAGATATAAGGCCTTACTTATAGAGCTTCTTATACTTCTAGCTATAAGAACCTCTTAGGAAAGACCTCTTTAGTTAATGAGTTACCTCTTATATAGTAGCGTTTACCTTTAGTACCTTACTAGAAAGTTAACCCTTTAGGTTAAGAAGTTATCTTATATAGTAGCTTTCGTAGCACCTTGCTAGAAGGTTTAGTAAGGGCGTTACTACGAGAGCCTTAGTAGCCTATTTAGCTCTAATATAATTAGCTCTAGTATAGCGCGCGTCTAACTTTAGAATATTTAGAGGGTTTATTTATAAGTAGTAGGAACGTATAGGGTTCTTAGATTATTTTCCTTAACTAGTAGAGGGTATAGGTTAAAATACTTATATAGTATTTCCTAAATTATACCTATAAACTAGGTGAATTTATTATAGTCTTTTTGCAAAGGGGCTGCAGCGTAATTCCGAACTCAATAGACTCGACTAAGCTATATATACCTATATTTATCTAGACTTAGGATAAATTAGCTTAAATTTTTAAAAGACTAATTAGATTTAAGCTTTTAATATATAAAGGTTTAATAGTAAGAAGAGTGCTTTTTTTCTTGGGCAAGCCTAGCTTCCTAAAAGGTAAAGATTAACCCTCCTAACGGAAGGCACTTACTTTTAATAAGGAGTATTAGAAAGCCATTATTAGTTAGGAGGTATATTTAGCTAATATAATAAGGGAGCTTAGAGTAAAAGTCAGGTTTATAAATACGCCTCTTAATATAGGGGCGCTTAACATTAAAATTCCAGTATAGATAATATACTACACCTAGGACTCTAGGCGTAGTACTAGAGAGTACTTAGTAAAGTTAGCTTTAGTGCGCTTATAATATAGTTACATCTCAGTTTTAATATAGGCCTATAGGTATATTTCTGCTCTGGTCTAAACGAGTTTTATAAGAAGGATATAGAGCGCTTGATATTGTATAGTAGAATGATAAGAATACCGAAAGTATACTTAATAGTTTCTATTATAACCTCATAAAGTTTAAATGCAGTTTAATAAATAAACATAGCATATAAAGTTATATGTCTATAAAATATCTCTTTAATAACATATTAATAACTATAAAACAAAGAATAATAACTATGATAATATTTCCTCTAAGGAATAAATACTTTAGAATTCTATTTAATTATAATAATACTAATAATCTTATATATATTCCCTATACTTATAGCTAGAAATATTGAAAAATAATACATAGACTACATAGTAATCTAAGCACGACTCTGATAAATAAGCTTAATAGTTAGCCGTTTAGCAGCTATGTTTTAGAATATCTTACCCCTTACTTATCGAGGGTAGGACTTGGAACTTAGAAATAATATTAATAATATCAATGATTTCTTAATTATTCTATTCTAGGCTTCTGGCCACTGCATAGTGATTTTACCTGCTCAAGTGCAACAGGCCTTCTAACTCCGCGCCTCCTGATAATATATAGCCTTTAGTTACGTAATCCTTTCCTAACTATAGCCGCACTTATATATACCTGTAAGAATACCGAAGGTATATCTTAAAAGTTCTATAATAATCCTATAAGGTTTATATAAACCTTAATAAATAACTATAGTATATATAGTTATATACCCATATAATATCTCTTTAATAATACTTTA
>JAVHLU010001343.1:0-32413 GCA_036785755.1 Colletotrichum ledebouriae | reverse complement strand
TCCATGAAGGAAATACTTTTATAGTTATTACTTTATATTTTATAGTTATTAAAGTATTATTAAAGAGATATTATATGGGTATATAACTATATATACTATAGTTATTTATTAAGGTTTATATAAACCTCATAGGATTATTATAGAACTTTTAAGATATACCTTCGGTATTCTTACATAATTAAATTATATTACCTTAGTCTATGAATCCTTAGGTACGTCTATAGAGATAGTAGCTAAAGTTACTTAGTTTTTAGAATAGTTCTTATTATTATACTATTAATCTATTTATTCCTATAGCTCCTCGTTACTCTCCCCTATCTTATTAAATTAATCTAGAAGTATAATATTAATAGGAATAAAGACCTCTTATACCTTTAAGTTATATCTATCCTTATACTTATTAATTATAGCTTTAGTAGCGTTATAAACTATTTTATTTTAATTAGGCTAGTTCTAATAAAGGAAAGCTTTAAGGATAGCTACCTTCTTATTTACTCTCTTATTATATAGCTTAAATATAAGAGTATAGCTAGTTTATAAATTACTATATTAAATCTAAGGCTTATCCTATTTATCCTACTTCTACTACTTAACTTACTCCTTAGGAGTATCTAGTAGTATAGCGTCTTTAGTATTTTCCTTATTATCTAGGAGCTTTATAACTCTCTAAGTAATTTAAATAAGAGGGTTTTAAATCGTAGGTAGGTCTACTATCTAGGGAGCTTAGTAATAACGAGTATTATAAGGTTCTATATAATAAACTCTAGCTTTCCCTCTTTTTATAGTAGTATTATCTTCTACTAGGTTAATATACTAGTTCTTTAACTTAAAGCTAAAAAACGTTATATTAATAAAGTTATATAATTATATAATATCTTTTAATAAATTTATAAAGCTAATAGATAGTTTAGGGCATATCTTATTATAACTAATAACTCTTATAACCTCCTCTAGAGGCTTTAGCTATTACTTTTTTACTAACTTACTTATAATACTTATATAGTATATAAAGGTATCCTTATTAATTAGGATATACTTTAGAATCGTCTAGCTATTAGTTAATTTATAATTATAGCCTTTATTAATAATACCCGTCTTAACCTTAGTACTTATATCTAGGGTACTAATAAAGTAATAGGGCGATATATAGTAGTAAACCCTATTCTAGCTAGCCTTAAGATATTTAATATAGCTAATAATAATATCGTTAATAGTGCTATAAAACTAGCAGGCCCCTATAGCCTAGAAAGGCACATACTTTAGTAGTTTATTTTACTAAAAGCTTCTATAGCCTCCTCTTGCTCTACTTCTTCTAAATCCCTAGTATTACTAATATCCTCCTTAATAGTCTTTATATCTAGCTTAAAAGTAAAAAAATTACTATTATTAGTATTAAGTTTATAAATAGTCCTAAGATTATTATTTATAAGGTTTAGTAGCTTCTATAGTATTTAGATTAAAAGTATTATCTCCTTAGCTAGTAACTCTCTTAATAAGGGTTAAGATATCTATTTTAAAATTAGCCCTATTAATATTTAGGGTCTTAAAGTTCTCTATAAGAGAGTTAATAATTAAGCTAGTAGTTAGGATTATAGAGGGTTCCTTAGCTTTAGCCCTCTACCTTATTAGAATTATCTTTATAGGGACTTAAAATGTTATTATTAATTTAGGCTTAATAAGGCTAGATAGCTACTAAAGTTCCTAGCGGGTAATAAACTATTTAATTAGGGCGTCTTCTATTATAACCTATAACTTTAAAATAACCTTAGTAAGTTAATAGCTAAGACTTTAGGCTATAGCTCTTATAGCTCTCTCTAAAAAGTAGTAATAAGTAATATAAATAAGCTTAGTATTAGTAAGTTCTAGGTTTCTATATTAGATAGCTCTCTATTAAAGCTATTAAATAGTAGTAATTAACGCTATAGCCTAAGAAAGGTTATTATCCTTAATATAAGTTCTTATAACTAGGTTCTAAAGGTCCTTATTAGGGTCCTAATAAGACTTTAGGTCTATAAATCTAAACTAGTATAGAAGTTTCTCTTTAGCTTCCTTCTAGGTCTTAGCTTTACTAATATAAGATTTTACTACATCTTAATAGTTACTAGAGCTATATATATAGACCTCGTTCTTTATATTATTATTAGTCTTATAGTAAAGCTTTAAAAGGCTCTTTTAGTTAGTAATAAAGTCGGAGATACTAGTACTAATAAGCTTAGGCGCTCTAGTTAAATAGGGAGTTATTATTATAATAATAGAGCGTCTTATAAGGAGATTAGCAAGGGCTATAATATCCTAATTAGTATAACTTCCTTTAGGGGAATATAGAGTACTTAAGGGTATTACTCCTATCCTAGAGATAGGATTTATAGACCTATCTATATTATTATTAGAGGCTAGATATCTTATAGCATAAGGTTATATCTTACTAAACGAAGCTCTTATAAATCTCTCTTTAGCTTATTTCCCCTTATTAGAAGAGGATCTAGTATTTAAGTTAGCTAAGGAAGAGGAAGATATAATACTTATAGGTTTATAAATATTAAAGTTAATATTATATAGTTAAAGTAATAGAGTCTTCTAGTTAATAAAGTAAAGTTATTATTATAATATCTTCTAAATAGAAAGATAAAATAGGTATTTATAGCTTTCTTTAAATAAAGTAAAAAAGGAAATAGTATAAACTAAATAACTAAATAAATATAAGAAAGGTCTAGTAACCTTAATCTTATTACTCTAGGCTCTTATAGATCTACTTTAAGTCTTATTACTTAATATAAAAGGGTCTTCCTAATAATACTCTTATCTTAGAAGAATTCGCAGCTTTCCTATATTAGTATCTCTTAAAAGTTAGTATATTGCTCTTAGTACTTAGGGCTATAATAATAAGGGGTTAATTAGTCTCTAGTTACTAATCTAGTTAACCTCGCTATACTTATTAGCTTAGTAAGACTACTAATCTCTATATTAGTATTATATATAGCTATATTAGCTACCTTAGCTATAACTTACTAGTTAAATAATAGCAATTATAATAATATATAAGGGGTAAGGAAAGGAATATACTTACTAGAACCTACTAATAGTATAGAAAAGAGAGAAAGAGAGGATTTTAGGGTCTATATTATTCCTATCTTAATTCTATAAGAAAGCATAGCTATTACTATTCCCTTAGAACTAAGGTAGGTCTATAAATATCTTCCTCTTTTTAAACTACGCTTTTATTATTATTCGTATCGTTATTATCTATTATTTATAAATTTCTTAAGTTATTATTATATTCGAAGTAGATTAATTATATATATATATATATATTAATAGCAGGGATATATAGACGTAGTAAATATACCTTACTCTCTAAGAAGCTTATAAAAGCTATTAAAAAGAGTAAAAGAATCCGCCTCTAAGTATTATTAAAAAGGGCTAGAACTAATAGGAACTAGAAAGATAATAAATAATATAGCTCTACTTATAAATAAGTAAGAATATTAAGAGTAGGCTTAAAAGATATATAGAATAATTTATAGATCTAATTAAAAGAGATAATCTAAATTAGGTATTAATTTACTAAGAAAATACTAAAAAATGAGGTATAGGATTATTAGGGTATTAATTATAGTAATATATCTATAATACTAAAGTCCGCTACGCTCCTCTCCTCTACGCTCTACTCTATAGTCTTCTTATAATAGGTCCGTGCGCTAAGGGAGTTTTCTAAAAGCTACGCAGCTAAGTCCATCTTAATCTATCCTAATATCTAGATCGTATTATATAATAATATTTAGATTCCTTTATAGATTTATTCAAAAGTCCCTTTAAAGGTTTATAATATATATACTACTAGAAATATAACTATTATATTATATAATTACTATTAGGGATTAGACCTGAGTTTATTTAATAAGAGGTTGCTATAATATTATTTATTTAAGCTAAAGAGGAAAAGGGGAAGCTTTCCTCTCTAGTAGAAATTTTACTAGTCTATAGGGAATAACTAAGTAAGCCCTAGGTAAGCCCTAGGTAGCTTCCTAAGGTAATAAGGCTAGGTAGAAGCTTAGGTAGGCTTAACCTAGGTATAGCTTATAATACTATCCCCCCTCTTAGCTAGTCCCCCCCTAGGTATAAGCTGGGTTATAATTATTATTTATAACTAGCCTATATAAAGCTTTATACCTATTTACTATAGTAGTCTCTATAATAGCTTCTATAAGCTCCTAAGTAGGCTCTATATACCCCTCCTACTTAACTAGGCCCTTATACCTCTACCCTTAGCTAACTACCTTCTATTATACTATATATATCTCCTCTATATACTACTTAAATTTGCTATTATTAGCTATAATTTATAGTAGCTAGGGGTCTATCCTTATTTATATAAGTAAGGGGTCCTCTAGTACCCTCTAGAGGAGGTTTATATAGAACCTCGGGTAGATATTACTAGGTATATCTAACTTAATAATATATAGGCTTAAGACTCTTATTATTATATATTTATAGTATAACTATAATAGCTTCTTACTAGGCCTAGGGCTCCTATAGTTAGCTATTAAAAGCTAAACTTTATTACTTACCTAGTACTCCTCTATAGGCGTTTGATACTAGTTTATATTCTCCTTATTATACTACTAGGTAGCTATAATACTTACTTAGACGAAGTCTACTACCTCCTATAGTCTTATTATTAAGAGGGTAGCTATTATATCCCTAGAGGGGGTCTCCCCTATTATATTATTTATAATAAGTATAGGGTTAATATAATACCTATATTCTAAGAAGAATAGCAAGAGCCTAGTTATATTACTAACCTTATTATAAAGCGCTAGCTAAGTAAGAAGTAGGAGCTACCCCTAGTTATCCTATACCTAGGTTATAAATACCTATAGGATAGCTTATATCTCCTAGTTCTACCTCTAGTATTATTATTAATCTATAAGTAATATATAATACTTAATAGCCTCCTTATACTAGTAAGGTAATAGAATTTAGCCTAGAAGTAGCTTATTTAATTAGACCCTTAATTACTAATAATACTATATAGGAACTTATAAAACTAGAAATAGGAGGTAAGGAACTAGTAAGTATAAGCTTCTACTTCTATAATACCTATCTCCTCTAATATTACTAACTTACCGAGCCTATTTATTATGACTTATAAGTATTAGCTAGTATTATCTTTCATAAGTAGTAAATCTATAATAAAGTCTATTAAGAGGTCTAAGTATAAGTAGGTAGGTATTAATAGGGGCTTTAGGAAGCCCCTCTTAGCTTACCTCTAGATATATATCCCTCTATAGATATTATAATTCCTTATAAATCTCTATATTATTTATAATTATCCTAGCTAGTAGAACTACTAGCTACTATTTGTAGTATATTATTATAGCTTAAGTAAGTAGTTATATTTAAGTTATAGCTCTGTTAAATAATATTTATATAGAGCTCGCCTAGTAAGTTATTATTATCCTCCCTACTAGGTACTTATAGCCTCCCTTTAAATATTAGCTTTCTCTAACTATTAATATTATACTTACTAATTTAAACCTTAGCTTTAATATTTAATAAGAAGCTTTAAAGCTAGTAAGTAACTATTTAATATATAGCTTTATATATTATATCCTTCTTTATAGTTTCTAGCTATAGCGCTTATAGTTTAGGATTACTATTAAAAACTATAGTATCTAGGATATTAATATAGCCCTTCTAACTTCTCCTTACTAGAGGGCTAGCTATAAGATCCCTATAGGGTTAGGTATAGTCTAGTATTAGCTATAAGACCCTCTCCTACTTCTACCTATTATCCTACTCTTATAATATATCCTATTCTCTCTAAGAGAGAGTATTAGAGGCTATTACTTCCTTATTAGGGTAGTATTTAATAATAAAGTTATACTAAGATAGCTCCTCTACTTACTAGCTCTAGCGCTCTATAAGGTGCTATTTCTTTATAAAGTATTTAAGCCCTGAGTAGTTAGTTAATACCTTAAACGTAGTTATACTATATAGCACCGCTCTTTATATATATAAATAAGAAAGAACTACTAGGAGCCCCTTATTATAAATAGGGTAGTTATACTCTATAAGTAAGAGCTTCTATAAGTAGAACGCTATAGGATGCTAAGTACCCTCTAGGTTAACTTATAAGAATACCCCTCCTAATATAAATTCTAAATAGTTAGTTTTAATAATAATCTTATTTTCTAAGTTAAACTAGTAGAATATTAGCTAAGTATTCAAAAGCTACTTAAGCTATAAAAAGGCTTATTCTTAGTTATCTCCCTATTAGAATATTATATTCTTCTTAATAAGTAGTATAAGTAGTCTAATAATATCCTTATATTCTAATATAAATATATTATAATAAGGCCTCTAGCCACTGCATAGTGATTTTACCTACTCAAGTGCAATAGACCTTCTAACTCCGCGCCTCCTAATAATATATAGCCTTCAGTCACGTAATCCTTTCCTAACCATAGCCGCACTTATATATACCTATCACACTAGATAGCCTCACAATCTTTAACTTTATATTAATAATAACGTGGTTTCTAATTATTTAATAGACTACGAAACTATTAACTTTTCCTCTCGTATACTACCCGCGCTACTATTAAATACCGCCTCTATTACCGCTTTATCCGCTAGAACTATACTATTATTAGTAACGCTCTCTCTATATTAAAGTAGTTAGCGTAAGCCGTACTCACTAACATTTAAGCCCTAAGGGGCTTAAGCTGCCTCTACCTTAATAATATAGAGGACCTGCTCGAAGAAGGGCTACTCTATAGGGTATATAACGACCCGCTTAGCTTTTACTACTAAGTCTACTTACTTAGCTATAATATAATAATAAGTATCCCCTCTAGGGGTATTAATAAGAGCCCTCTTAAGGGCTATATTAATAATATGCTCTCTATATATAATAGAGTAGTTAAAAAAGGAGCGGGTTTTATTAATTATATTAATACTAAACTCTCTCGTAAGCTCTCGCGCGTTATTAGTATTAAAGGGTATACCTCGCGCGGGCTTAGCGTTTTTATATATAAGGTCTAGTACTAATATAATTAAGGGATAAGGATAAAGAAGAGGGAGAGGTATAAAGCCCTGCTTATAGTAGTAGAGCTTCTTATACTTTTAGCTATAAGAACCTCTTAGGAAAGACCTCTTTAGTTAAGGAGTTACCTCTTATATAGTAGTATTTATAATACCTTGCTAGAAGGTCGACCTTTTAGGTTAAGGAGTTATCTTATATAGTAGCTTTTACCTTTAGCACCTTACTCGAAGGTCGACCTTTTGGGTTAAGGAGTTATCTTATATAGTAGCTTTACTACGAGAGCCTTAGTAGCCCGTTTAGCTCTAATATAATTAGCCCTAGTGCGGCGCGCGTCCGACTCTATAATATTTAGAGGGTTTGCTTACGAGTAGTAGGAATATATAGGGTTCCTATATTATTTTCCTTAACTAGTAGAGGGTATAGGTTAAAATACCTATATAGTATTTCCTAAATTATGCCTGCGAACTAGGTGAATTTGTTATAGTCTTTTTGCGAAGGGGCTGCGGCGTAATTCCGAGCTCAATATATTATAATAATTTATAAACCCTAAGAAGCTCTAGACCCCCTTTAGGGAGGTAAGAGGTAACTACTTAGTAATTACTTAGAGTTTCTTAAGCTTATAAGGAAAACCCTCTCTTATTAATATAATAAACCCTATATATTTAACCCTCTTAATTAAGAACTTATATTTTATAAGGTTAAGGTTTAGCCCTATTTCTACTAGCCTCTAGAGGACCTCCTAGACCTTTCTCTTATAGTTTTCCTTTATTCTATTAGAGTAAATTAATCTATTATCTATATAAGTAGTAACGAAGCTAGTAAAAAAGTCTTATAAGGTATTATTAATATATTATTAGAAGCTAGTAGGGGTACTACTTAAGCTAAATAAGTAAATTACTTATTTAAATAATTTATACTAGGTATAGAATATAATTCTCTCTTAATACTCCTTTATTACTCTTAACTTATAAAAAGCTATTATTATATCTAACTTAGTATATTACTTAGCTATACTTACTTAATATAATATCTTAGAGATTAGTAAGAGGGGGTAGTAGTCCTTCTTAGTAATTATATTAAGAGCCCTATAGTTAATATAGAAGTAAATTCCTCCCCTTAGCTTCCTTATAAAGAGTATTAATACCTTAGTAAGTAAGCTACTAGCTTTAATAAACCCCTTATCTAGGAGGTCTTATAAGGTCTTTTTAAATACTAGTAGCTCTTCTCTTAATATATTATAAAGGGAGCTCTAAGGGAGTAATAGCTCCCTTCTATCTAGTCCTAGTATAAGGTTAATTTAGTAGTTTACTCCTAGTTACTTAGGGGGTAGTAAGTAAGCCTTATTAGGGTTATATAAGTTAGGAAACTCCCTTAAGACCTAGCTTAATAGATAGTATTATTAATCCTCTTTTAGTTTTAGTTTTAAACTTTCTTAATAATAGCTAAGCTAATAGCTTATACTAATACCTCTATAATACCTTATTATCTCGCTAGTTATTAGTAAATTATAGAGAACGAGGGTATTTTAAGGAACCTTATAGCCCTTATTTCCCTTATAAGGAGCGTTTCTTCTTAGTCCCTTAGGTATAGCCTAGCTTATCCCCTCTTATAATATACTTAGTAAGCTATAATATTATAAATAACCTAGTTCTATTCTATCTAAGGGCGCCCTAAGAGGATACTAAGGTCTAGGCTATTAATTATATATATAAAGATATACTAGGTATAACTACTTATTTCTAAGTTAAATACTACTATACCTAGCGTATTACTTAATAATCATCTACTAAGTATATACCCCCTTATAAGTTAGTATCTCTTCTTAATATATAAAAAGTAAAAGTATTAAGCTAGGGAAAGGTTAGTTATTATATAATATTACTCCTAGTATTTACTAAAATATAAGCTAGATATCCTCTATTAACTTTAACTTAAATAATAATAAGCTTATTATTAGCTAGTTATTCTTATTTATATTCTTCCTAATTTAATATCTCCTCCTTAGTAAGCTCTAGAGCCTAATTTTACTTTAGAGTTAGTTTTTTTCTAACTCCTTATCTTCTTCTAAGGAGTTAGCTATTACTTAGTAGTTATTTATAACCTTAAAATATATTAGTTCTTCTTTTAAGGTTTTTACCTTTATAACCCTAAGTAGCTAGTCCTCCTTATTAAGGTAATACTAAGTAATATAACTTCTAGCTCTATAAGTATAATAGGTATAGGAGTCCCTTATACCCCTCTAAAGCTATTAGTATTATACTAAGGAGGTACTTAAAGAGGACCTAGAGTTTTGATAATTATAATATCTTACCTGCTTAACCTATAAGATATATATAGCTCTAGTTATATAGATATCCCCCTTAGTATCTTTAGTAATAAGTTTCTAATAAGTCGCTAGGTAGTTATTAGAGACCTTCTAGCGCTTTACTCTCTATATAATACTCTAGACCTTTAAGAGCTAGCTACTATAATTAGCTAATAAGTTAATAGTAATTAGCTAATCCCTTAGCCTAGGGGTTAAAGAGGCCTCTAGAAGTAAGATCTAAACTTAACTAAGCTAGTTTATACTACTTATATTAGCTAGTATCTATTTAAATCTTAATAAGAAGGTTACTAGGGATTTATTCTTTTTTTATTAGAAAGTTTATAATTAGGCTATAGCTTATAACTAGATATTTAGGTCCTTATATATCTAGTCTAGGTAAGCTATAAAGTCTATAGGGTTATACTTTCACCTACCCCCCCTAGCGCTATAGAAAGTAGAGACTACGTATTAAAATATAATATCTAAATAGGAGTTAATAAGGTACTATACCTCTATATCTATAGTATAGAACCCCCTATCTATAGCAATCTTATACTTTATTTATTCTACTTAGGTAATATATTCCTTTTACTTACTTAAAAATTTTAAGAGTAGGGGTAGTAGCTTCTAGTATATTATACTAGGTATTACTAGTACCTTACTAGTAATACTTATAGGGGTCTATATAGCTATATATTAGCTATTCCCCTATTTAACCTCTTATAACTATTATTAAAGGGACTTTATTACTACTACTAAATTAACTTATAATAGCTTATTTTAAATTTTAGCTATATTACTATTAACTATTTTACTAACTAATAAGGAGTAGCGCTTAACTTATTATTATTATTAAAATAATAAGCTTAAATATATAAGGGGTTAGACCTAAGTTTATTTAATAAGAGGTTATTATAATACTATTTATTTAAGCTAAAGAGGAAAAGGGGAAGTTTTCCTCTCTAGTAGAGATTTTACTAGTCTATAGGGAATAACTAGGTAGGCCCTAGGTAGGCCCTAGGTAGGCCCTAGGTAGCTCCCTAAGGTAGTAAGCCTAGGCAGAAGCCTAGGTAGGCTTAACCTAGGCGTAGCCTATAATAATTACTTAACTATCTAAATTAATATATTCTTAGTAAAATAGAGTCCCTTCTATTTAGCCTAAAGTTCAAAGAGTATATATATATATAGGTAATTTACTATTTATTCTTATTACTAATAACGCTCCTTATCTATTAAAACTTAAACAAGGTATTAAACTTAGAACCCTAGCGCCTTTTAAGCTTAATAAATACCTCAAGCTAAAGACTTATAGTTAACTATAAGTAGCCTTTCAATATTATTATATAAGGATCTTATATATTTTATACGGTCCACGTAGTAGGCGAAAAATATAGGTGAAAATTCTATAAATTTAGAAGTTTTTTTCCTTAAAGGCGATAAGCCCTTTTATAAGGGTTAAAGCGTTTAGGTATATTTAATATATTAAACGGGTTAGACGCCCTTAAGCAGGATAACTATACTAAGCACGTTTAGTATTAATTACTTATATAAGAAGAAAAAGGCGTTAACTGCGATATATAGTATAAAATCTAATTTATACCTCCTAGTATAGTAATATACTAATAAATAGAGCTATATTACTATATATAAGTAACTATATATAACCTTACTTCCTTTCTATTCTATACCTTTTATTATATCCTACTTTAGGCTAAGGGAGTCTTAGGCGTAGTATTAGCTATCTTTAAGAGGTTAGAGTAGTCCTTATCCTTATTATTAACGATCTCTTTAGCTATAACTAGGAGTTACTTAATACTAATACTATAAGTAGTAGCTAGTTAGATATTATCCTTATATTACTCTAAGAATAAGTAGCGAGATTTATTACTAACCTTAGGGTATAACTTAGTAACGCTATTATTTTTAATTATAGCGATAAAGGTAGTAAGGGAGGTATTATTAGCGCGAAGGCCTTAAAGGTCTATAGCGTATTTATATTAAAAGTTAGCTATATCTATAGCCTTAGGGTTATTAAGGTCTAAAAGAGTATAGATAGCGCCCGAGTTATTACTATTAACTATAGCTTAACTAATATAAGCGTTATCCTTAGTATATATACTAGGAAACCTATATTATAATATCTACTTAATAATAAAGAATAGTAATATAACGCTAAACTCCGGGTTACTTATAATTTATTTAGTTATAAATAAGTTAAGGGCGCGGATATATATATATAAACTAGGGATAATTAAGCTATTCTAAATAAGTATATATAGGGTAAGGCGTTTAGCGTAGTAAGTAATAATAAGGTTAGTCGCGTTAAAGAAATAGAGGCGCTAAAAGTATATATTAATTACCTCCTAAGTAGTAAGGAACTTTATATAGGAATATATAAGGCGATAGAAGCTAGTAATATAAATATAGGATTACTAGTTAGTAATAACGATCTTCTTAATACTAGTAGTAGTATTAGGCATCCTAGTAGCGCTAGGCGTATTAATAGTATTAAAAGGGCTAATATTAGAGGAAGAGTTAATATTAGGGCGATCCTCTAGGCTAGTAGCTAATACTATATACCTAGTAGATAACCTAGTAATAAGGTATTATTTAGGGCTAAGGAAGCCTAGGTTCTCTTATATTAGTCCCTAGGGGATAGTTGCTATAATAAACTTAAACTTATTAGTAACTAACTTAATATATTAGCCTAGGTTAAGAGTAATAGTGCTAGTATTAGTAATATAACCCTTAGAGAGCGCTATAGTTAGGGCGATCTAGGTTTCTTTATTAAGCTTGGAATTACGCCGCAGCCCCTTCGCAAAAAGACTATAACAAATTCACCTAGTTCGCAGGTATAATTTGGGAAATACTATATAGGTATTTTAACCTATACCCTCTACTAGTTAAGGAAAGTAATATAAGAACTCTATACGTTCCTACTACTTATAAGTAAACCCTCTAAATATTATAAAGTCGGATGCGCGCTATACTAGGGCTAATTATATCAGAGCCGAACGGGCTACTAAGGCTCTTATAGCAACGCCCTCGCTAAACCTTCTAGTAAGGTGCTATAAAAGCTACTATATAAGATAATTTCTTAACCTAAAAGGTTAACCTTCTAGTAAGGTACTAAAGGTACTACGAACGCTATTATATAAGAGGTAACTCCTTAACTAAAGAGGTCTTTCCTAAGAGGTTCTTATAGCTAGAAGTATAAGAAGCTCTACTACGAGTAGGGCCTTATACCTCTCCCTCTTCCTTATCTAACCTATAATAAATCCTTAACTATATTAGTACTAGACCCTATATATAAAAACGCTAAGCTTGCGCGAGGTACGCCCTTTAATACTAATAATATATAAGAGCTTACTAGAGAGTTTAGTATTAATATAATTAATAAAACCTACTCCTTCTTTAACTACTCTATTATATATAGAGAGTATATTATTAATATAGCCCTTAAGAGGGCTCTTATTAATACCCTAGGAGGGGATACTTATTATTATATTATAGCTAAGTAAGTAGACTTAGTAATAGAAGCTAGGCGGGTTATTATATACCCTATAGAGTAGCCCTTCTTCGAGCAGGTCCTCTATATTATTAAGGTAGAGGTAGCCTAGGCCTGAATGTTAGTAAGTATAGCTTACGCTGACTGCTTATAGAGAGAGCGTTGCTAACGACGGCATAGCTGCGAAGGCGTTAGCTAACCTAATTAAATAAGAGGACTAGCAGATAAAGCAGTAATAGAGGCGGTATTTAATGGCGGCGCGGGTAGTGCGCGAGAGGAAAAGTTAATAGTTTCATAGTCTATTAAATAATTAAAAACCACGTTATTGTCGATATGAAGTTAAAGATCGTGAGGCTATTGATAGGTATATATAAGTATAGCTATAGTTAGGAAAGTTATAATCACGTGACTAAAGGCTATATATTGTCAGGAGGCGCGGAGTTAGAAGGTCTGTTGCACTTAAGCAGGTAAAATCACTATGCAGTGGCTAGAGGCTTTAGGTTTCTTTATATCTATTAAGTAGTATAGAGATATAGCTAATACGTTTATTATAGGCTTATATTCCCTTAATATCTTTAATAGTATCTATTATATTAGGGGTATTAATACTAGTAGCTTACTTCTTAGGAGTAGCTATCTTATTAATCTTATTCTAAGTAATAGGAGTTAATCTAGTACTAGTTATGATAATATTAGTTAATAGTTAAGGTTTAATATATTTAGTAATACTAATAGCTTAGTTAGGTTAGCTAGCGTTAAGGGATTATTTAAGCTAATTAGTATTAATAGGTTTATTAGCTTAATTATATTTAGTAGTAATAGGTTTATTATCTCTACTTAAGGCCTCTCTAGAATTAATAGAAATAGGCGTGCTAGTAATATTAATAATATAATATAAGTTATATTTAAGGGAGTTCTATATAATATTATAGAGGGATAGCTACTCGAGGTTTAAGATAGTATTAGGAAATTAGTAATAGAACTTAATTTAGTTTATAGATAGCGGTTAGGTAACTAGGTAAGCGTTAATACCTAGGTAGATAATAAATAAGGTATTAGAAATATTTTAACTAGTTTTATAATATTAGGTATCTTAGTTAAGGGCGCGCTTAAAGATTTTATAATTATAAATATAATATCTAGGCTTATTATAAGGGATCTTAACGTTAAGTAGGTAGTAGTAAATATAATTAAGGGTAATATACTTAGCGTCTTTATACTTAGAGCGTTATCTATTTATAATAAAGTAATACCTAGGTATATATAATATAGGTTACTCTAATAGCGCTAAGCGTATAATAATATAGAGCGTTAGTAAGGTTCCTCGACGTCTAGATAAGGATAATAGTAATAAAGGGAGATGTATAAGTAGAATAATAGTATAGTAACGGGGTTAAAGGCGTTAACGCTCTTTTATAAAATATATATAGAGAGGGAAAAATATGCTTAATACTAAGCGGGTATAAGTAGTAGTAATAACTAGTAGGTTTACCTAGTAATATAAATTTATTTTATATATATACTTAAGCGCTAATTTTTCTTATTAATTAAATAAGAGTAGGGATTAACTTTCTAGTGAGGAGGGTAGTTATATTTATAAAGGTTCTTATAATACTAAGAGTAGAAGGAGTTCGAGAGGGAAGGCGTAATAAGCGTAGTTATCTTTACTAATAGGATAGGTATAAATATCGCTATTATTAGGGTAAAGTTCTTAGACGTACTAAGCGCGCTAAATATCTTTATTTTATAATAAAGCCTTAGTTATAATACTCTTTATAATCTACTTATCTATTTAAAGTATTTTAAGTAGCGCGTTCCTTATTTATAATATATATTATATTATTTTACTAGGTTCTTATAAGGCTTTCCTCTTAAGCGCCTTAATAGTCTTTTACTAGGCTCTAATACTAGTTTAATACCTTATTAAATAGGTCTTTAAGCTTACGCTTATCTATAGAGCTATTCTATCTCTTATTCCTTACTTTTAAATATAATAATAAATTTATTTATATTTATAATATCTCTATCTATCTAAATAATATATATTAGTAAGTAACCTTTCTATTTAACTAGATATTATACCTTTCCTCGCATAAGGGTTCGCTTCCTAAGAATACTTTTAATCTTAAAATACTTATATACTTTAAGCTAATAAATATTATTATCTTTCTTAATATTAACTAGGCCTTAGTAGTTATTTTAATAGTTAAATAGGTTATTACTAGGGGCTAGTGCTAGTATAAGTTAGATAATAGATATAACTAGATAAATATTTATATTAAGTAGAATATCGAGGTAATATACTAACTTACTAACGTATTTAAGGACTTTAAATAGAATATACTAGTAGCTATACTTTAGGTTTAGCTATCCTAGTAGATAATATCCTAATCATATCTTAAGGTATACTTAGTTACCTAGCTTAAAGGTAATAAAACGATATTTTTTATTATACTATTCCTTTATATATAGCTAGGCTATTATAATTAAAATTTTCGCTTCCTCCTAGAAGGTTTTATAGTTTATTTAGGATTGCTATTAAGCTCGGAATTACGCCGCAGCCCCTTCGCAAAAAGACTATAACAAATTCACCTAGTTCGCAAGTATAATTCGGGAAATACTATATAGGTATTTTAACTTATACCCTCTACTAGTTAAGGAAAATAATATAGGAACCCTATATATTCCTACTACTTATAAGCAAACCCTCTAAATATTATAAAGTCGGACGCGCGCTATACTAGGGCTAATTATATTAGAGCTAAACGGGCTACTAAGGCTCTTATAGCCTAGAAACGCCCTTGCTAAACCTTCTAGTAAGGTAAAAGCTACTATATAAGATAACTCCTTAACCTCAAAGGTTAACCTTTTAGTAAGGTACTAAAGGTAAATACTACTATATAAGAGGTAACTCCTTAACTAGAGAGGTCTTTCCTAAGAGGTTCTTATAGCTAGAAGCATAAGAAGCTCTGCTGCTGCGAGCAGGGCCTTATGCCTCTCCCTTATCCTTATCCTTATCCCTATAACCCACGACAAATCCTATTATATCTTTAATTCATAAGACCTATAAGACTTTATAGAAAACGTACCTTAACTATATTAGCACTAGACCCCGCATATAAATACGCTAAGCCTGAGCGAGGTATACCCTTTAGTATAAATAACGCAGAGGGGATTACTAGAGAGTTTAGCCTTAATATAATTAATAAAACCCGCTCCTTTATTAACTACTCCGCTATATATAGAGAGTATATTATTAGTATAGCCCTTAAGAAGGCTTACTTTAATACCCCTATAGGGGACTCTATAAGGCGCGATAGTATTAGAGCTAAGTAAGTAAACTTAGTAGTAGAAGTTTAGTAGGTTATTATATAACCTATAGAGTAGCCCTTCTTCGAGTAGGTCCTCTATATTACTAAGGTAGAGGCGGCCTAGGCGGCCTAGGCCTATTAGGGGAACGTTAGTGAGTACGGCTTGCGCCGAATAGAGAGAGCGTTGCTAACGACGGCATAGCTGCGAAGGCTTAGGATTGCTATTACCTAAGATATTTAATACGTTATTAGTATTTTTACTATATAGGATTTAGTTTAGTAAATAACTAATAACTTATAAGTAAGTATTATTAAGGTTATATTAAAGGCTTAGTAGTAATATTACCTAGTTATTATTAATAAGGTTAAGAAAGTAACGAATAGCTAGTTCAATAGTTTAGTTTTTATATTTTAAAATACTATTAGTTTATAGATAATATGCTATTAAGAATCTCAATTTAGTATATAATTCAGCCTATAGTACGGTTTAAAACTTTAATAAGAACTTCTAGTTATAATTAGATAAAATAGCTTTTAGTATTCCCTAGTTACTATATTAGAGGTTATAAAGAAGGAGGCGTCCCTAGATCTTAGTAATATATATTAAGTAACCTAGGATAAGAAGTATTACTTTAGAGGACTTATTAGTTATAGTAACTATTATATTAAGAAGTAGGAAGTTCTCTACTTTATAGCCTAAATACTATAAAGGTATTTTAGGAAGTCTAATAATAAGGTCTATAGTAATTATATAGAAGGGAATAGCTAGTATTAATATTAGCTATATCGCGCTAAGTAGTAGTTAATATTCTATATTTATTATTCTATATTATAAGTAGTTAGCTACGTAGTTATTAACTTATCGTTTAGACGTAGTATATAAAAGTATTTATTAATAGCTCTCTATATTTATTCCTTACTAAAGTAATAGTAGTTATTATAAGCTTCTTTAATAAGAGGCGTTACTAACTCTTTTAGAATATAGAGCCTTTATTTATTAGTATAAGGGTTAATATAGTAAAGGAGACTATTATATATAACGAAGTCGAGGTCTATATTATCTACCTTTTTATAGAGTATTTTATATACTCTATTCTAGAATTTAGAGTTAGTATAAGATTAGATAAGCTTAGTCTTAAAGTCATTATTAAGAGATACCTCTATTATAAAGTTAATACCTATTAGTATATTATCCTATATCTTATCGAGTTCCCTAATATCTTTAATAGGGATTTCTATTATAAGTAGGTATAATAAGATATCTACTATAGTATTTAACGTTCTAGGGATATAATAATATACTAGAGAGAACTAGCTAAGATATTCTAATAATAATATAAGTTATAAGTTAGACCTCGTCTTATCCTCTAACTATAGCGACGTTTATTTAATAATATTACACGTTACTAAATAGTTAGTAAGTACTATTATAGGGTCTCGTCTTAATAAACGTAGTATTAGCTAATACTTTTTTACTACTTATACTAAGTAAGTAACTTCGAGTTTAGTAAGCTAATACTTCTACTTAGCTTAGTTAAGGGCCTTATTAATATAAGTAATTAGATATATATTAGTACGCTTAATAGGGTTATAAGGTTTCTATTTATAATTATTAGCTAGCTAGAAGATTAGCGCGGAGTATCTATATTCCTTAATAGGTTAAGCTATATAAATAACTACTTATTAGGGTTATAGTAGAATAAAGCGTTATCCGCTATTAAAGCGTCCTTAATATCGTTAAAGCTAGCTACTTCTTCTAGTATAGATTTAAAACTTATCTTTTAATAAAACACCTTTCTTATTATACCTTTATCCTTCCCTTAAGCTCGGGCTTAGGTAAGTAACGTAGTTTTATACTATTAGAGCAATTAAATATAATAACTATAGTATAGTATTATATATTATAAGAAACTAGTTATACCTATCTAGTATTTAAGTTAGTAGAGGTTATAGGGGTACTTAATCTTATTAATAGTATTAATATAGTCTTAAGTATTTAATAGTCTAAAGGTGTTAATAATAAAGCTAATTAGCTTAATAAAAAGGTATCTAATAAATAACTTCTTTACTAAAAGCGAGAGTTTAATCTCTATAAAGAGTTTAAGGATTATATTAAGGTACTTAAGGTAAGTATTAAGGTCTTTCGAGGCGATAACGATATTATTAATAAATATATAGGTATATTCCTTATATAGTTATAAGAGTCTATCTATAATATATTAAGCGTAAGTAGGCGAATTATAGAATCCTATAAGTACTACCTTCGAGCGTTCTTATCCCTAGTAGCTAACTATAGTAAATCGATCTTAATATTTCTTCTTAATAAGAAATTAATAGAAAAAGGATCGAGCGTTAACTATATTAATCTATAGTTTACTATATAGGTATTTAATAACGTCTTACTATAGTAGTATAGGGTATATATTAGGGATTATAGCTTTATTAAGAGCACGCAGATCCATAACTATCTAAACCTTATAATTACTATCTATAATTCGCTATATAGTAAATATAGGAGCTCTAAATAATATAGGCCTAGAGTTACCCTATTCTATATAGTTCTAAGTATAGAGCTCGTCTAAGGTTTTATTAATAAGTTTCTTATCCTCTTTACTAATAGGATAAGGTTATTATCTAATATTTATATTCTACTATCTTTTAATAGGTTCGACCTTAAGGTATTAGCCTTCTAGGAGACTAATTAGCCCTTAGTCCTTCTAGATAGTAGGGTAATACGATATTACCTCTTTAAGGCGTTAAATAGCTTTAGTATCTTAATTATAGATATATATACCTTCCTTAGTAATAACTACTAGTAAGTTTTTAAGCTTAGTTATACCTATTTTATTATTTAGGTTAATACCCCCCTTATAGATATATCTATAATTCGGCGTTATATTATCCTTTATTATACCTTAGTTAGCGAGCGCTTCCTTACTAGTTAGGTAGGAGATCTCTACTTATTTATTAACTAATAGTTCTAGGAGCTAAACGAGTATTATAAGCTTGCGATCTAAAAGGCTAAAAGTAGCGTAATATATTAGATCCTTACTTAATAATATTAAAAAGGCTATTTATAATTAATCGCAAGTCTTTAGCTTAAGGTATCTATTGGACTTAAAGGGCGCTAGGGTTCTAAGCTTAGTGCTTTATTTAATCTTTAATAAGTAAGGAGCGTTATTAATAATAGGAATAAATAGTAAATTACCTATATATATATATATATACCCTTCGTGCTTTAGGCTAAATAAAAGGGACTCTATTTTACTAATAGTATATTAATTTAAAGAGTAGAGTAATTATATAGCGCGATAGTCATATTTCTTATAATATATATAATATAAACTTTTAAAGGGACTTTTAAATAGATCTAAGAGGGAATTTAAATATTATTACAAGATATAATTCAGACGTATAATTCTAAGTTTAGGACGTTAAGCCTATTAGGTATATTAAAGTCTTACCCTATAAGTAGACTAGTATCTAAATATAGGATAAGCTATAAACCTATATAGAGCTTAGCGGCCTCTAGCCACTGCATAGTGATTTTACCTGCTCAAGTGCAATAGACCTTCTAACTCCGCGCCTCCTAATAATACACAGCCTTCGGTCACGTGATCGTAAGGATAAGGATAAGGAAGAGGGAGAGGCATAAGGCCCTACTCGTAGCAGAGCTTCTTATGCTTCTAGCTATAAGAACCTCTTAGGAAAGACCTCTTTAGTTAAGGAGTTACCTCTTATATAGTAGTATTTGCAATACCTTGCTAGAAGGTTAACCTTTTAGGTTAAGGAGTTATCTTATATAGTAGCTTTTATAATACCTTACTAGAAGGTTTAATAAGGGTATTACTATAAGAGCCTTAGTAGCCCGTTTAGCTCTAATATAATTAGCCCTAGTATAGCGTATATCTAACTTTATATAAGGGTTTGCTTATAAGTAATAGGAACGTATAGGGTTCTTATATTATTTTCCTTAACTAGTAGAGGGTATAGGTTAAAATACCTATATAGTATTTCCCGAATTATATTTACGAACTAGGTGAATTTGGTATAGTCTTTTTGCGAAGGGGCTGCGGCGTAATTCCGAACTTAATATAGAGCTTAGTAGTTATTATATAGCTATTAGGTCGTTATCCTTATATAAGAATCGCAAAGGTTACCTAAGTAATAGTCTTAAGGCTTCCCACGCCTTAGAGCTTAAATACCTTAGGTTCTCTTAAGAGAGTATAGAACTATTATAGGCAGGCTTTGCTTATAACTAAGTAGTCTGCGCTAGTATTAATATAGACTACGATTAGTAGTCCGTTATAATAGCCTCGGATAATAATCTTAGTATATATATAGTAGTATAAATACATAACTATATATTACTATAGCTTAATAGGACTAATAAGCGTTATATTTAGCTAAGGGGATAGAAGGGTCTAATATAAGAAGATACCCTCGAAATTAGTATAGGGTTTAGCATTATAAAAGCACGTTTTATAAGAGTAGATTCTAGGATCCTTAAGGAGCAAACTTTAGAATAAGTTAATATTAAAAACAGGGTACTTATCCTTATATCTAGGGATATAACCTAGAGGGTATTCGTAGTAATAAGCAGGTTAAGTAACTAAGTTAATATGCTTAGGATCGTCTTCCTATTACTCTTAGTTATCCTCGTTATCTATACTAATAACTAAGTCTTCTTTATATAAATCTAAATCCTTATTAGCTTTAATATACTAGATATAGTTAAAGTCGCCCTCGTCTAATAAAGTATATACTTCCTCTTCTACTTGCTCGCTACTAATCCCCTTTATTATATATACTAAAGGGTAACTAGGTAGTTAAGGATACTAAACGCGTTAACTAGGCTATTTATATTAGTATTTAGGCCTTTATTATTAGTTAAATTAAATTTCCTTATAAGTAGAGCTTAATAAGGATTTAGTAGTAGTATTAGTAGCTTACTTTATAGGTCTCGATAGTAATAGGCTAGATATAGTCTCTTTTAGGTCTATATAGTATAAGTAACGAGTAGTAATAATATAGCCTACCTTCGAGGTCTCTTTTAGTAATAATCGCATCGCTATAGTTCCTATATAGGTCGTCTTAATAGATAACTAAATTAATACTCGCTAGGATCCTTTAGTAACTATTTAATACTAGCTAGGGACTATCTTCTATAGGCTTATAATAAACTTATTATAGTTTATATTACTAGTTAGCTAAGGAATACTAATAACTAGTTCTATATCTATCTTATTATAAGTAATACTTAATACTTTAGATTTGCTCTCTTTAGTATCCTAATATAGTTAAGTAACCTTAGTTATCTAGTATTAAATATTATATTAATTATATATATTATATAGAGTATACCTCTCCTTAGTTAAATATACTTTAGTAATTTTATATAGCAAACGAAAACGTTTAAGTAATAACTCTTTCTAACGGTCTAATCTATAGTTAGGGTCCTTAAGTTCTGCCTTCTTATTAAGTATTAAATTAGCATAGTACTAGTCTAAGGTATACCTTAATAAGGTTCGATATAGGTTAAGGGTAGCTATAGCTAGGTTCCTATTATCTAACTCAATATAGCTATTAATAGTATTAATAAAACGATATATATTTTAGTGGATAGTCCTTAAACTACTATTAATATATATATTATTAACTTCGTTATTATATAGAGGCGGATTAAATAACCTAATTATATTAATCTTAAATCGAGGAGTACTACGCTTAGGTTTTATAACTAATATTCTAGCTATTACCTATACTACCCCTTCTTTATTTATAGAGAGAAGGAATATAAAAAAGTTATAGCTAACTAAGAACTTATTAGGGTTAGATAATAGTTTAATAGTATCTCTTAGCCTAGCTAGTAGTTAAGGGTATTAATCGCCTTAGCTATTACTATTACTATAGCTAGGGCTACCTCCTCTATTATTTTAGCCCTTAGGGTTACTATTATTACCTCTATTACTAGGATCTCTAGGTAGTATAAGTAGTAATAGTAGTAGAGGAGCGTTCTCTATATATTTAATATCCTAATTATATCCTTTACTTTTATTAAGGTTTAATAGACTAGCTTCTAGTTCCTAGGCACCTATCTTATTATATTACTTACCCTAGCTATAGGTATTAGGGTAATACTATAAGTTATATAGCTTAAGTATAAGAGGGCTACCTATTCCTTTTCTTTAGGTTTAGAATAAAGTACTTAATATATCTTTACTTTCTTTAAATAATATATAAAAGGTATTTAGGCTTAGCTCTAATATTAATATAATAGTTATATCCTTTAATATAGGTTTAAGAGATAGGAGTTATAAACTATATATAAAACTTTATTTAAACTTATAATATTCCTCTAGAGTTAATAGGAGTATTAAGAAAGCTTTAGGGATTATTATTATATTAAATTTAGATATAGGTTTTAAGATATCTAGCTTATTTATAGCTTTAGCTCTTAGGGTCTTATAGCCTCCCCTCTCTTTATCCTCTTTAAAAAGGAGTATTAAGTCTAGACTCTAGCCCTATTAAGTTTCTATCTTAATATATTAATTATAATAAGGGAGATTAAGGTAGTATTATTACCTAATAGTATTAGTAAATAGTTATAAGTTAGTTATTTATATCTATAAGACCTTATCTTAAACGCGTTAAGTAGTCTTATATACTTCCCTATATAGTATTAACTATTAAGTATATTTATAGTAATTCGCTAAATATTATTTAAAGTTCTTATAAGTAATAGCTATAATACTCGCCTTTATAGCTAACTTAAGAAGGGTATACTTAGTCTAGGTAAGTAGCGTATAGAACCTATCAGGGTATTACTTAAGCGCTACTATAAAGTTTATAATAATTAAATAGTTAATAAGCTCTAGAAGGAGGCCTCTGGCCACTGCATAGTGATTTTACCTGCTCAAGTGCAACAGACCTTCTAACTCCGCGCCTCCTAACAATATATAGCCTTCGGTGCGGCGCGCGTCCGACTTTATGCGAGGGTTTGCTTGCGAGTAGTAGGAACGTATAGGGTTCCTATATTGTTTTCCTTAACTAGTAGAGGGTATAGGTCAAATACCTATATAGTGTTTCCCGAATTGTGCCTGCGAACTAGGTGAATTTGTTGTAGTCTTTTTGCGAAGGGGCTGCGGCGTAATTCCGAGCTCAAGCTCTAGAAGGTTAGACTTAAGACCTTTTTTAACCTTATAATTAGAAAGTAGCTTATAAGGTATTATTATTAGAGAGGTATATTATCTCCTTAGGACGTTCCTTAGATAAGGAAATCTTTAAGGTTTAATATCTCTTAGGGATATCTCCTAGTTAAGGGAAATAATAAAAAGTTAATATCTCTTATTAATATTTCCTAGTTAAGGGAAAGGGGGAGTTTAGAGGCTATTAATAATATATAATACCTTTAGGTATTAACTACTAAGATACTACTTCGTATAAACTTAATAGGGTTAGCTAAGTACCTTCCTTAATTATAAGGGATATCCTTAGTTATAAGGGGATATAGCTAACTATTAAGGTCGTGCTACTAATTAATATAGTCTATATAATATGCGAAAAATACAAGTAAAAATTCTATAAATTTAGAAGGTTTTTTCCTTAAAGGCGATAAGCCCTTTTATAAAGATTAACGCGTTTAGGTACGTTTAATGCGTTAAACGCGTTAGACGCCCTTGAGCGGGATAACCGCGCTAAGCGCGTTCGGTATCAAGATTATACTATTTTTAATCTTTTAGATTATAAGCTTATTATACTTATTTAGTTATTAGAACTATCTATTAATAAATAAGTAAAGATCTCTAATCCCATTAGTAAGGAAGCGCTTATAGACTAAGGTATAATAAAGGATAATCTAATACTAAATTAGGGAGATATCTATAAGGGGAATATTAACCTAAATAGTAAAATAGATATAACTAAGCCTAAAAGCTTACTAGTAGTTATTACTAAGGAAAGTATATATATTTATAACTAAGATACTAAAGCTATTTAATACCTTAAAGAGGTTATATTATATTACCTTATTATTTAAAAGAACTAAGGATAAATTAACCTTCTAGAAGATTAATACCTTAAGATTAAACTTATTAAAGGATAGTAGAGTATAAATATTAGATAGTAAGTATACCCTATTAGTAAAAGGAATAAGAAACTTATTAATAAAACCTTAAACGAGCTTTATATTTAAAACTATATAGAATAAAGTAACTCTATACCTATACTATTTAGAGCCCTAGTATATATAATATAGTAAATTATAAATAATAAGTATAAAGGTTAAATAATTATAGACCTATATACTCTTAATAAGGCTATAATCCCTAATATGTACCTTATGCTATTATAATAAGATATTATTAAACGCCTTTATAATAAACTATAGATTACTATAGTTAACGCTTAATCCTTCTTCTATTAATTCCTTATTAAGAAGGAATATTAAGATTAATTTACTATAGTTAGCTATTATAGATAAGAACGCTTAAAGGTAGTACTTATAGAATTCTATAATTCGCTTACTTATACTTGATATATTATAAATAAACTCTTATAACTATATAAGAAATATACTTATATATTTATTAATAATATTATTATTACCTAAAAGGACCTTAAGGCTTATTTTAAGTACCTTAATATACGCCTTAAACTCTTTATTAATATTAAACTCTCGCTTTTTATAAAGAAGTTATTTAGTAGACATATTTTAGTTAACTTACTTAGCTTTATTATTAATATATCTAGATTATTAAATATACAAAACTATATTAATACTATTAAGAAGATTAAGTACCCCTACAACCTTTAATAGCTTAAATACTAAATAAGTATAACTAGTTTTCTATAATATATAATATATAATACTATGTTATAGTAATTATATTTAACTACTCTAATAATATAAAATAACTTTACTTACTGAAGCCTAAGCTTAAGGAAAGGATAAAGGCGCTATAAGAAAGGTCTTCTATTAAAAGAGAAGCTTTAAACCTATAATAGAAGAAGTAGCTAGCTTTAATAATATTAAGGATATATTAATAGCAAATAACGCCTTATTCTATTATAACCCTAATAAGTAGCTATTTATTTAGCTTAACTTATTAAAGGAATATAAATACTACGCGCTAATCTTCTAGTTAGCTAATAGTATTAAATAGAAACCTTATAACCCTATTAAATATACTAATATATACCTAATTACTTATATTAATAAGCCCCTTAACTAAGCTAAATAGAAGTATTGGCTTACTAAACTTAAAGTAGCTTACTTAGTATAAGTAATAAAAAGGTGGCCTCTGGCTACTGCATAGTGATTTTACCTGCTTAAGTGCAATAGATCTTCTAACTCCGCGCCTCCTAATAATATATAGCCTTCGGTTACGTGATCTTCTCCTAATTATAGCTATACTTATACGTGCCCTACTAGATAGCCTCACGATCTTTAACTTTATATCAATAATAAGATAGTTTTTAATTATTTAAACTACGAAACTATTGACTTGGGTCTAGTGCCGACATAGTTAAGGAATGAGGATAAGGAAGGGGGAGAAGCATAAGGCCCTGCTCGCAGAGCTTCTTATACTTCTAGCTATAAGAACCTCTTAGGAAAGACCTCTTTAGTTAAGGAGTTACCTCTTATATAGTAATATTTATAATACCTTGCTAGAAGGTTAACCTTTAAGTTTAAGGAGTTATTATATATAGTAGCTTTTATAGCACCTTATTAGAAGGTTTAGCAAGGGTATTACTATAAGAGCCTTAGTAGCCTATTTAGCTCTAATATAAGGAGCCCTAGTGCGGCGCGCGTCTAACTTTATATAATTATATTTAGAGGGTTTACTTATATATAATAGGAATATATAGGGTTCTTATATTATTTTCCTTAACTAGTAGAGGGTATAGGTTAAAATACCTATATAGTATTTCCTAAATTATACTTCTAAACTAGGTGAATTTATTATAGTCTTTTTACGAAGGGGCTGCGGCGTAATTCCAAACTTAATAAAGAGCTAATAAGAGCTAATAAGAGCTAATAAGGGCTAATAGGAGTAATATAAACTAAACTAAGCTATATAGACCTATATTTATCTAGACTTAGGATAAATCAGCTTAATTCTTAAAAAGGTTAATTAGATTTAAGCTTTTAATATATAAGGGTTTAATAATAGTAAGAGTGTTCTTTTTCTAAGGTAGGCCTAGCTTCCTAAAAGGTAAAGATTAACCTTCCTAACGTAAGGCATATTTTTAAGATCTAGAGATACCTTCTTCTTTATAACCTCTAATATAATAACTAGGGAATCCTAAAAGCTATTATATCTATTTATAGCTATAAGTTCCTATTAAGGTTTTAAACCGCACTATAAGCTAAACTATATACTAAATTAAGTTTCTTAATAATATACTATCCCTAAATTAATAATATTTTAGAATATAAAAACTAAACTATTAAATTAGTTATTTATTACTTTCTTAACCTTATTAATAATAACTAGGTAAAATTACTCCTAAGCCTTTGATATAACTTTAATAATGCCTACTTATAAGTTATTAATTATTTACTAAACTAAATCTTATATAATATAAATACTAATAATATATTAAATTTCTTAAGCAATACTAACCCTAAGATAAACTATAAAATCTTCTAAGAGGAAGCTAAAATTTTAATTATAGTAGCTTAGCTATATATAAAGGAATAGTATAATAAAAACATTATTTTATTATATTTAAGCTGAATAACTAGGTATATCTTAAGATAGGATTAGGATATTATCTACTAGAATAGCTAAATCTAAAGTATAGCTACTAGTATATCCTATTTAAAGTCTTGAAATATATTAATAAGTTAGTATACTACCTTAATATTCTACTTAAGATAAATATTTATCTAGTTATATCTATTATTTAACTTATACTAGTACTAGCCCCTAGTAATAACCTATTTAACTATTAAAATAACTACTAAGAACTAGTTAATATTAGAAAAGATAATAGTATTTATTAGCTTAAAATATATAAGTATTTTAAAATTAAAAGTATCCTTAAGAAGCAAACTATTATATAAGGAAAGGTATAATATTTAATTAAATAGAAAGGTTATGTATTAATATATATTATTTAAACAGATAAAAATATTATAAATATAAATAAACTTATCACTACGTTTAAAAGTAAGGAATAAGAGATAGAATGGCTTTATAGATAGGTATAAGCTTAAAGACCTACCTAATAGGGTATTCAAATAATATTAGAGCCTAGTAAAAGACTACTAAAGCGCTTAAGAAGAAGGCCTCGAAAGACCCCTATAGAATAATATAATATATATTATAAATAAGGAACGTATTACTTAAAGCGCTTTAAATAGATAATTAGCCTAGAAAGAATATTATAACTAAGGCCTTACTATAAAATAAAGATATTTAGTATATATAATATATCTAAGGGCTTTACCCTAATAATAGCGATATTTATATTTAGCCTAATAATAATAATAATTATATTTATTATACCTTCCCTCTTAAATACCTTCTACCCTTAGTACTATAAGAACCCTTATAAATATAACCGCCCTCCTTACTTAAAGGTTAATCCCTACTCTTATTTAACTAATAAGAAAAGTTAGCGCTTAAGTATATATATATAAAATAAATTTATATTACTAAGTAACTCTATTAGTTATTACTACTACCTTTACTTACTTAGTATTAAGCTAACCTTTCCCTCTATATGTATATTTTTATATAAAAGCATTAATACTTTTATTCTTATTACCTTATAATTATTATACTTATACTTCTCATTTTATTATTATTATCCTCTTCTAGATATTAAGGACCCTTACTAATACTTAAGGTTATTATACGCGCTTAGCGCTACTAGAGTAACTTATATTTTCTATACCTAGATATTATTTTATTATAAATAGATAATAATCTAAATAAGAAGATACTAAGTATATTATATTGAATTATATTTACTACTACCTACTTAATATTAAGATCCCTAATAAAAGGTTAGGATATTATATTTATAGCTAAGAAATCTTCGAGCGCGCCCTTAAGTAAGAGACTTAATATTATAAAACTAGCTATAATATTTCTAATACCCTATTTATTATCTACCTAGGTATTAATATATATCTTATTACCTAACTACTATTTATTAACTAAATTAAGTTCTATTACTAATTTCCTAACCCTATTCTAAACTAAGAATAGCTAGCTCTTTATAATATTATATAAGACTCCTTTAAATATAACTTATACTATACTATTAATATTACTAGCTTACGTATTACTATTATATCTAGGGAAGCCTTAAGTAGAGATAAAGAACCTATTAATACTAAACGCGCTTAAGCTATTAAACTTATTAAAGCTACTTAGCTTAAATAAGCCCTTAATACTAGCTAACCTAACCAAGCTATTAATACTATTAAGCGCGCTAAACCTTAATTATTAACTAATATTAATACAGCTAGTACTAGACTAACTCCTATTATTTAGAATAAGATTAATAAGATAGCTACTCCTAAGAAGTAAGTTACTAGCACTAGCACCCCTAATATAGTAAATATTATTAAGCTTATTAAGTCAATATAAGCCTATAGTAAGTATATTAGCTATATCTCTATCCTACGTAATAAATATAAAGATATATAAATTGCGCTAGCTATAGCTATTTCTAAGGGTTATATTGATAATATTAATAAGATCGCGCTTAACTTAGGTTAGTTTATTAAGTTAGCTACTAATAAGTTTAAGGTTATTATAATAATTATCCGTAAGGAACTAACTAATAAGAGCCTAGGTTTTCTTAGCCCCGAGTAATACCTTATTACTAAGTTATCTACTAAATATATAGCTTTAGCTATAGGTTTAGATAATTATTCTAATATTAACCGCTCCTGTAATATTAGCCCTTATAACGCCTTTAATATACCTAGCGCTACTAAGATACTTAATACTACCTCTAGCGTTAAGAAGATTATTATTACTAACTAGTAGTCTTATACATATGTCTCTAGCTTTTATTACCTTACTTATTCGTATATTAAGTTCCTAAATATATAAGAGGTAATTAATATATACCTTTAGCGCGTTTACTTCTTTAATATAACTAATATTATCGCTATTTACTATATTAAATATCTAACTCTCTATACCCTTACTTAGAATAATATAATTATCCTTAGTCTATATATATATATCTACGCCTTTAACTTAATTATAACTAAATAAATTATAAGTAACCCAGACTTTAGCGCTATATTACTATTCTTTATTATTAAGTAGATGCTATAATACGAGTTTTCTAGTATATATACTAAGGATAATATATGTATTAGTTAGGCTATAATTAATAGTAATAATACTAGCGCTATTTATACCCTTCTAGACCTTAATAACTCTAAGACTATAGATATAGCTAACCTTTAATATAAATATACTATAGACCTTTAAGGCCTTCGCGCTAATATTATATCTCTTACTACCTTAATTATTATAATTAAGAATAATAGTATTACTAAGTTATACCCTCAGGTTAGTAATAAGTCTTACTACTAGTTCCTAGAGTAATACTAAGATAATACCTAACTAACTACTACTTATAGTATTAGTATTAACTAACTTCTAGTTATTACTAAAGAGATTATTAATAACGAGGATAAGAACTACCCTAACCTCCTAAAGCTAGCTAATACTACGCCTAAGACTCCCTTAGCTTAAAGTAGGATATAATAATATATATAAAATAAAAAGGAAGTAAGGTTACTCAAGGTATATATATATAGTAATATAGCTCTACTTATTAGTATATTACTATAATAGGAGGTATAAATCAGATTTTATATTATATATTATAGTTAATACAATATATTAAATATACCTAAACGCAATAAACCTTTATAAAAAGGCTTACTACCTTTAAGGAGAAAACCTTCTAAAATTATAGATTTTTTACCTATATTTTTCGCTTACTACGTGGACTATATCACCCTATTTCCTCGATTATACCTTATTAATCTTAATATCAATAGATATAGGTATATATAGATCGGGACTATATCCTTCCCCCTAGTTAGAGGTTTAATATACTAATTTAATATTAAGCGCTACTAGTTACTCCTTATAGCTATAGTATATAACCTTATACTTTCTTTAACCTATAGTAGCTATCTTATAGATCCCTATTATATATTATTACTACTAGTTAAGACTACGCTCTTCCCTTCTTAAATTTTAGCTTAGTACTTATAATAATCTATAAGGGGTAACGCCTAGGTTCCCTATAATATATAAATATTACCTCTTCTATAAATACCTTTATTATTAATATATCTATAGCTATTCCTTTAATAGATTTATGAGGATTAGATAGCCTAGATAACGAGCTATTTAATATAAAGTATCTAGATAAATATCTATTCTATATACCCTAGGATTATAATAAGGACCCTCCTAATATCACTACAGATATATTAAACTACTAGGGTTAATATTACTAATAATAAGTTTAAAACCTTATTAATAAGTTCTATCCCTTATTTATACCTAGTATAGGTAAATTTAATAATAGTACTAATATATCTATTCTATTTAAAGATAATATAGATATTACTAACCTCTACTAACGACTATACTTCCTATTATATTATAATAAAACTACTATAGACTTAGTCCTAGATCCCTTACTAAAAGCTAATATTATTAGAAAGGTTCCTTTAAGAGAACTATACCTTACTATAACGCTAGTGTTTATAGTCTAGAGCAATAATAAACTACGTATTATTATTAACCTACGACGTATTAATACTAAAAGATAACTTAATATATACCCCCTATTTAGATAAGATAAGATCCTTAGCTCTCTCTCTAGAAGTACTATCTTCTTAGCTATTAATATTATTAAAGGGTTCTTTAATTAGCTAATTATACCAAGTAATAAATAGAAAACTATATTTATTATACCCTATTATAAATATAAATTAAGTTCGGAATTACGCCGCAGCCCCTTTATAAAAAGACTATAATATATTACCTAGTTCGTAGGTATAATTCGGGAAATATTATATAGGTATTTTAACTTATACCCTCTACTAGTGAAGGAAAATAATATAAAAACCACATATATTCCTGTTACTTATAAATAAACCCTCTAAATATTATATATAAAGTTAGATATATACTATACTAGGGCTAATTATATTAAAGCTAAATAATCTATTAAGGCTCTTATAGTAATACCCTTACTAAAAATTTTAATAAGGTATTATAAAAGCTATTATATAAGATAACTCCTTAACCTAAAAGGTTAACCTTTTAGTAAGATACTAAAAGTATTATAAAGGCTATTATATAAAATAACTCCTTAACTTAAAAAGTTAACCTTCTAATAAGGTATTAAAAGTAAATACTATTATATAAGAAGTAACTCCTTAACTAAAGAGGTCTTTCCTAAGAGGTTTTTATAGCTAGAAGTATAAGAAGCTCTGCTATAAGCAGGGCCTTATACCTCTCCCTCTTCCTTATCCTTATCCCTTAACTATATTAGCACTAGACCCTGTATATAAATACGCTAAGCCCGAGCGAGGTATGCCCTTTAGCGCAAATAACGCGGAGGGGATTGCGTTGTTATTAATATGAAGTTAAAGATCGTGAGGCTGTCTAGTGGGGCACGTATAAGT
This sequence comes from Colletotrichum ledebouriae, assembly GCA_036785755.1. Classification (NCBI taxonomy): domain Eukaryota; kingdom Fungi; phylum Ascomycota; class Sordariomycetes; order Glomerellales; family Glomerellaceae; genus Colletotrichum; species Colletotrichum ledebouriae. The sequence continues at coordinate 547 of JAVHLU010001343.1, read as the reverse complement.
GCGGCTATGGTTAGGAAAGGATCACGTGACCGAAGGCTATGTATTATTAGGAGGCGCGGAGTCAGAAGGTCTATTACACTTAAGCAGGTAAAATCACTATATAGTAGCCAGAGGCCTTATAAATATAAATATTTTATAGTTATAACTATAGGCCTTGCTTCCTTACTAGCTTTCTTTTAATATTATATAGGGTACCTATTCAGCCCCTACTTTTAGCAATTTATACTTATATATATAAATAATATTATTATTTACTTATAAACTAAAGAAAACTATTTAGAATACTTATAACTCTTACTTAACCTCCTTTAGAAGTCTAGATACTACTTATCTCTATTTAAATATTACTTTACCTAGCCTAGGCTAGAAGTACTTAGATACTAGGTATTATAATTTATAAGAATACCGAAGGTATATCTAAAAAGATTCTATAATAATCTTATAAGGTTTATATAAACCTTAACAAATAACTATAGTATATATAGTTATATACCTATATAATATCTCTTTAATAATACTTTAATAACTATAAAACATAAAATAATAA
>JAVHLU010001342.1:0-32432 GCA_036785755.1 Colletotrichum ledebouriae | reverse complement strand
TAATACCCCTAGAGGGGATACTTATTATTATATTATAACTAAGTAAGTAGACTTAGTAATAGAAGCTAGGTAGGTTATTATATACCCTATAGAGTAGCCCTTCTTTAAGCAGGTCCTCTATACTATTGAGGTAGAGGCAGCCTAGGCCCCTTAGGGGTTAGTAAGTATGGCTTGCGCTAACTATAATATAGAGAGAGCGTTGCTAATAATAGCATAGCTGCGAAGGCGTTAGCTAACCCGATCGAATAAGAGGACTAGCGGACGAAGCGGTAATAGAAGTAGTATTAGTAGCGCGGGTAGTATATGAGAGGAAAGGTTAATAGTTTCGTAGTTTAAATAATTAAAAACCACGTTATTATTAATATAAAGTTAAAAATCGTGAGGCTATTTAGTATAATAGGCACGTTTAAGTGCGGCTGTGGTTAGGAAAGGTAGTTAGCAACTTAGGAGGTTATTAGGGATTATATAACTAAAGGCTATATATTATTAGGAGGCGCGGAGTTAGAAGGTCTATTGCACTTGAGCAGGTAAAATCACTATGTAGTGGCTAGAGGCTAGGTAGTTACTATTATAAATAGTACTAAAGATATTAGTAATATAGGATTATAGGATTATAGGATTACTAGTTAATTAGCGTTATCTAGAGAAACCTTCTATAGGAGGCTATAGTATAGTTTAAATAGGAGTATTATAGCGTTATCCCTAAGTTTAGCGTTCTATTAGACTTAAGTTATAATAAGTACCTAGATGAGGTCGCTTCAATATCCCTATTAGATTTTAGTTTTAAAGCTAGGAGAGATTATAGTTAGCGCTACTAATTAATAGTCTATTATAGATATTGGATATAATAGAATACCTATAAGTTCCGGTTTAGGTAGTAACTGCATAGGTAGGAGTTATATAGGTTAGTTAGTTATATAAAATATAAGATATTCGTCTCGATTATTAGGTAGACTATTAAAAATACTATTAATAGTTACCTTTATCTTCTTAGTCTATTATACCTCTATTATAATAGGTAGTCTACTAAGGGCGTCCGGGATAATATAATCTTTACTAGGTTTATAAGTAAACTAGATATTAAATTAGGAGATATATTCTATAGATCTAATAAGTTTCTTATTAACTCCTATATATATAGTTATATTAGCGATATTAAGTTATTTAGATCAGTTAATGATTAGTTTATAGTCTATAAATATTATAGCTAGTAGGACTTCTATAGCGTTAACTTAGTATTAGGCTTTTACTAATATCTATATATAACTAGAGATTTTAAGTTCTATAGACTAATACCTTTTTTCAGTAGGTATTAATAAACGTAATAAGAAGGTAATAGGTTTAATTAATATTCTAGGAGGGTATTATAGTATTTTCTATTTACTATTATCGTTAGTTAAGAAAACTTTTAATAGGGATTCTTCCTTAATATAGTATACTATAGCGCTAATACTATTAGTATATACGTTAAGATTAATAAATAGAATGCGTTTAGGGGAAAAGAATATTAGCGTAGTATACTTCGTTAGTTTTGCTTTTACCTAGTTAAATATATTAATCTCTTTTATAATTAGGAGGGGAATGTTAATAGCCTTTACTTATTATCGATATACTAGCTTAGCTATCTTAGTTATAATATAGTTTCCTATAGTTTGATTAATATAACAGTATATTTATAATAATATTATCTTACGTGCTTCTAGTAGTTCCACGAGATTAGCGTAACGTTAGATATTATATTATATATATTATATTATATAGATCTAGTAACTCTAAGGAAGTATTCTAGTAACTTTAGCGTAGTTAGGAAATCTAGCTTCATAAGAGCCTCGAGTTTCTCTATAGGTATTATAAGTCTAAATGAATTAACTAGTTTGCTAAGTACTACTACTGATAGGAATCTAAGGATTATTAAGATTTATTATAGGTTAGTAATATATTAGTTATAACCTTTAGAAGCGGTTATAATATCGTTATAGTATATATTACTAGTAGGGCCTCTGGCTACTGCATAGTGATTTTACCTGCTTAAGTGCAATAGACCTTCTAACTCCGCGCCTCCTGACAATATATAGCCTTCGGTTACGTGATTATAACTCTCCTAACTATAGCCGTACTTATATATGCCTATAGCCTCACGATCTTTAACTTTATATTAATAATAATATAGTTTTTAATTATTTAATAGATTATAAAACTATTGACTTTTCCTCTTATATACTACCCGCGCCGCTATTAAATACTACCTCTATTACCGCTTCGTCTGCTAGTTATAATATTATTAGTAACGCTCTCTCTATTCGGCGCAAGCTATACTTACCAACGTTCGCCTAGGCTACCTAGGCTACCTCTATCTTAGTAATATAGAGGACCTGCTCGAAGAAGGGCTACTCTATAGGGTATATAATAACCTACTAAACTTCTATTACTAAGTTTACTTACTTAGCTCTAATACTATTACGCCTTATAAAGTCCCCTATAGGGGTATTATAATAAGCCCTCTTAAGGGTTATATTAATAATATACTCTTTATATATAGTAGAGTAGTTAATAAAGAAGCGGGTTTTATTAATTATATCGAGGCTAAACTCTCTAATAACCCCCTCTATATTATTTATACTAAAGGGCGTGCCTCGCTTAGGCTTAGTATATTTATATATAGGGTCTAATACTAATATAATTAAGGGATAAGGATAAGGAAGAGGGAGAGGTATAAAGCCCTACTTATAGTAGAGCTTCTTATACTTCTAGCTATAAGAACCTCTTAGGAAAGACCTCTTTAGTTAAGGAGTTACTTCTTATATAGTAATATTTATAATACCTTATTAGAAGGTCGACCTTTTAGGTTAAGGAGTTATCTTATATAGTAGCTTTTACCTTACTAGAAGGTTTAGCGAGGGCGTTTCTGGGCCACGAGAGCCTTAGTAGCCCGTTTAGCTCTAATATAATTAGCCTTAGTATAGCGCGCGTTTAACTTTATATAGTAATATTTAGAGGCTTTACTTATAAGTAGTAGGAATATATAAGGTTTCTATATTTCTTTCCTTAACTAGTAGAGGGTATAGGTTAAAATACTATATAAGATAACTCCTTAACCTAAAAGGTCGACCTTTTAGTAAGGTGCTATAAACGCTACTATATAAGAAGTAACTCCTTAACTAAAGAGGTCTTTCCTAAGAGGTTCTTATAGCTAGAAGTATAAGAAGCTCTATTATAAGTAAGGCTTTATACCTCTCCCTCTTCTATCCTTATCTCTTAACTATAGTAATACTAGACCCTATATATAAAAACGCTAAGCTTACGCGAGGTATACCTTTTAATACTAATAATATATAAGAGCTTACTAGAGAGTATAATATTAATATAATTAATAAAACCTGCTCTTTTTTTAATTACTTTATTATATATAGAGAGTATATTATTAGTATAGCCCTTAAGAGGGCTCTTATTAATACCCCTAGAGGGGATATATTTTATTATATTATAGCTAAGTAAGTAGATTTAGTAGTAGAAGCTAGGTAGGTTATTATATACCCTATAGAGTAGCCCTTCGTTAAGTAGGTCCTCCGTAATATTAGGGTAGAGGCAGCCTAGGCCCCTTAGGGGTTAGTAAGTACGGCTTATGCTAACTGCTTTAATATAGAGAGAGCATTGCTAACAATAGCATAGCTACTACGAAGGCGTTAGCTAACCCGATTAAATAAGAGGACTATAAAGATAGTAATAACTAGTAGATAAAGTAGTAATAGAGGCATTATTAGTAGCGCGGGTAGTATATAAGAGGAAAAGTTAATAGTTTTATAGTCTATTAAATAATTAAAAACTACGTTATTATTAATATAAAGTTAAAGATCGTGAGGCTATCTAGTAGGGTATATATAAGTATAGCCATAGTTAGAAAAGGTAGTTAGCAATTACGATCACGTGACTAAAGGCTATATATTATTAAGAGGTGCGGAGTTAGAAAGTGTGTTGCACTTGAGCAGGTAAAATCACTATGCAGTGGCTAGAGGCCTATCGGTTACTATAGTAAACTATAGCTGTTAGGATCTTAATATTATATAATATAACAATAGAGTAGCCTTTCGAGTTAAGAATATCAAACCGTTTAGGACCTAGATAGTTTATACCTAATAATAAGTTAGCACAGAGGTTATTTATAATAATTACCTTATATTAGAAAGTTATAACTACTAGTTTACTATAGGGGAGTTTAGTTCCTTTGAAGTTTAGATTTATAATAACGTATTAATCCGCCTAAGATTAGTTATCTCTAATACCTCTAATAGTAATAGGTAATACTCGAGTGTAGATATATAGTATAGGATACTACTTAGAGAGGAATAGTTAGTTAATTAATAATAAAGAGCATCCTATATTAGTATAGATATTAATCTAGTTTAGTTTATAAATATAGGGTATAATTTAGTAATATAGATAGGTCTAGGTTCTAAATCTAAGCCTAGCGCTAATTTATATAGAAGCGTTAATAGGTAATCTAATAATAAGTAGTGTCTAGTTAGGGGGTGCTATTAATATCTTAGATATTACAGCGGGTATTATTACTATTGTTATTATATTAGCTATAAAGGCCAAATACTAAGTAATGTTAGAGGAAGTAGTATATTTATAACGGATATAGCAGTAGAGCTTATTTTTACTTAAGAACGTTTATAAGTAGATATAGTATTATCTCTATAGGTTATTAATAATTACTCTAAAGTAGTAGGTATCTTAGATATCGTCTAGTAGGTAAGAAGGTTATAGCTATTCGTTATTTACGTTTATATAATAATCCGTGTCGTTAAAATTATAGTAGGATAGCATATTATTAGCGTTTTTAGTAACTAATCGGGATTAGTAACTATTATAATTAGAGTATAGTTCTAATTAGGTGGCTTCTAATAGCTAGTATACTATTATAGCATATTATTAATCTTAATAGTCGCTATAATATACTTTAGTAGCTTATTATAGTTATCTAAATATTAATCTAGCTATTATATTAGGCTTATAGGGTAGCTATTAGTTTTCTAGAATTAGGTTTTCTTGTTACTATTATTACTATAAGGGACCTATAGGGGGCTAGTTTAATTAGTATAGGTTAGGTTATTATCCTATAGGGAATTAGAATTAGTTATCCTAATATCTATAGTTATTATAGTTATTATAGCCTCCTCATTATTAATTATAGTTACCTCTAAATCTATATCTACTACGGGGTTAGAATTAGTTATCATTATATAGCGGTAATAGGAATATCTATTAATTAGTACGCTAGAATAGTAGTTAGTTAGTTTAATATTATATATAGCTAGGAGGTTAGCTAAATTAGCCTAACTAATTAAACTAGGTATTCTTACTTATATAACTTTAGAAGGGAGGATATTAGTTAAAGTTAGGATAACTATTATATATATAGCGTTTATAAGCGAGTTTTTAAATCAAGGACTCGTGGTCTCTAATACTAGTAATAAAGGCGTCTAACGTGGTTATAGAGGTAAGAGGTAGGATTATTATCTATAGGGTCCTATTAGGAGCTTTATATATAGCTTTAATATAGCCTTCTTTAGCTATGCTATATAACTTAGTATCCCTAATAGTTAACTATATAAATATTTAGATATCCTTGCTATTATATATATTAAGGAGTCTAAATGATACCGTCTTCTATTAATATATAGCTTCGCTATAGTATAGTTTAAATCGTTCTAGGATTTTATTAGTAATACTATTAATAGTTCCGGAATTATATAGTAGTAATTAGTTAGCATTAGATAATACCTGTAAGTACTATACTAACGCAGGGCCTTATAGATATTAGGTCTAGATCGATTTAATATTCTTAAGTCCTCTTAATTTAGCGATTAATAAGTCGTTCTATAAAAGTATAAATATTAGTATAGATAGCTATCTTACTATTATTAACTATCCTGAGACGTTTAGGATCCTAAGCTATAGGGTTAAATATACTAATATTAACTAATCTAAGAATAGTTAGGTTTATAGCGTTAGTATTACTACCTATATTATTCTAGACTATAGCCTCTAGTCGTTAGATAGCTCCTACTAATAAGTTAGTTATATTATTAGTTTATAGTTACTCTAGTCGTTATATAGCGGATACTAGTAAATCGGCTGCTACTTAAGTAGTAAGAGGTTACTAACCCTAGGGGTCGGGTTATTAATAATTATTATCTATTATAGTACGTTATAGGTTATTATATATATTCGCCCGAGGTTCTTTAGGAGGTATATTAGATAGTTCCTCGTTATTAAATAATAATAATATAATAGGACTATTACTATAGCTTTGCTAATATATAGTTATAGGTTAGAAGTTAATATAACTAATACGTCGTGAGTTATAGAAACCTTTACCTAATAGGTTAAAGTTTAGGGTTAGCGTAGTAAGGTTAAGGGTTAGGTCGTTAAGGTTAGTTATTAGCCTTACTAATGAAGCTATAGTTAGCTATAGTTAGCTATTATTACTATATATTATATAGATTTACTTAGCGACGCTATATTCTAACAAAGGATCGAAATAATAACTTAGATATTAGCTACTCAATTAGGAATAGTTAGTTAAAGTAGGTTGCTCTAGTTATTGAGCTCGGAATTACGCCGCAGCCCCTTCGCAAAAAGACTATAATAAATTTACCTAGTTCGCAGGTATAATTTAGGAAATACTATATAGGTATTTTAACTTATACCCTCTACTAGTTAAGGAAAATAATATAGAAACCCTATACGTTCCTATTACTTATAAGTAAACCCTTATATAAAGTTAGATACGCGCTATACTAGGGCTAATTATATTAGAGCTAAATAGGCTATTAAGGCTCTTATAGCCTAGAAACGCCCTCGCTAAACCTTCTAATAAAATAAAAGCTACTATATAAGATAACTCCTTAACCCAAAAGGTCGACCTTCTAGTAAGGTATTATAAATACTACTATATAAGAGGTAACTCCTTAACTAAAGAGGTCTTTCCTAAGAGGTTCTTATAGCTAGAAGTATAAGAAGCTCTATTACTATAAGTAAGGCCTTATACCTCTCCCTCTTCCTTATCCTTATCCCTTAACTATATTAATACTAAACCCTATATATAAAAATACTAAGCCTACGCGAGGTATACCCTTTAATACTAATAATATATAAGAGCTTACTAGAGAGTTTAGTATTAATATAATTAATAAAACCTACTCTTTTTTTAATTACTTTATTATATATAGAAAGCGTATTATTAATATAGCCCTTTAGAGAGCTCTTATTAATACCCCTAGAAGGGATACTTATTATTATATTATAACTAAGTAAGTAGACTTAGTAGTAAAAGCTAAGCGGGTTATTATATACCCTATAGAGTAGCCCTTCTTTAAGCAAGTCCTCTGCACTATTAAGGTAGAGGTAGCCTAGGCCCCTTAGGGCTTAAACGTTAGTAAGTATAGCTTATACTAACTACTTTAATATAGAGAGAGCGTTACTAATAATAATATAGCTATAAAGGCGTTAGCTAACCCGATCGAATAAGAGGACTATAAAGATAGTAATAACTTCTAGCGGATAAAGCGGTAATAGAGGCGGTATTAGTAGTGTAGGTAGTGCGCGAGAGGAAAAGTCGATAGTTTCGTAGTCTATGGAATAATTAAAAACCACGTTGTTATCGATGTGAAGTTAAAGATCGTGAGGCTGTCTAGTGTTGCTCTAGTTATATTAAATAGAATCTTTTCTATAATACTAGCTACTCGTAGTAGGTTATTATCTTCTAGTATTTATATATAGGGGTAGTTAGTTTTAGCAAATTTGAGTAGTTCTTTAGACTACTAATAGAGATTAGCTTCTATAGGTATTAAATAGTCGTTAGATAAGGTTAGTTTTAATAACGTTATTAGTTATAATTAGTTAGTTATAGTAGTAATACTAGCTACGGGATTTAGGAATAAGAACGAAAATAAAGGGATTTGGATTTAGATAAACTAATAGGTTTATATAATATATAATTATTCCGGGCAGCGATCCGCTAATATCGTATATAGTCGTGCTACTAATTATGAGGGTATTAAGTGTGATACATTGTGCTAAGTCTAGATATATGTGGTAGATCGTGTGGATGTACGTATATCTCCACACGTTAGGTGTGGGCACCTGACAACCTCAGTGGTAGCTATAGGGGCCACCTGCCGATTGCTGGCCTGAATTGCGCAGGTGGGGTATGTGGTAGGCTGTGTCGGTTGAATGTGAGGACCTGGAGGGCAGTGTGATTTCTCCTCAGGTAGGTAAGGTAGGCCCGGAGTACACTGGGCGCCCTGCTGAAAGCGCATGTTGCAGTCTTAGCGGAGGTAGCGGGGCCCAGACAACTACCCACGCACCGCCACCACCCATCATCTCAACATCACGTGTGCAAGGCGAACTTTCGACGGGCTGAAGTTATCTCATTGCCTACCTAGAAGCGCAAAGCGGAACACCAAATTGGAACAAGGCAGCTCGACAGTTGGTATCCCCAGGAGCCTTTACCGTTCGCATTGGCTTTGCTGGTCTTCTCGAGAAGCCGTTCAATGCTATTCGTCCTTTGCCCTTTCGTCGTTGACCCACAGTCTGGCCTTGACGGAGCCCGTCTTCCAGCGGCGCATTTCAATTCAGGTCTTGAATCTCACACAGTGAAGAAGACGTTGGAATTCCTCGACGCCAGGAGCTCCCTAGCAAGACCTGAAGCTGCGTTTCGGACGGACATAGGGATAAACCTCCTGGATAATTTGGGATGCACGTCGCCAATGGGGGTATCATCACTCTCCGTTCCCTACTTATTGTTCCGCCGATGCCTCTACCCTTGATGTTAGAGACGGGCGCGATCTTGTTGGGCAAGACGAAGCGAGCACATGTATCCCTCGTCATTACCGCCATCGCCATTGATTTGATAATCTTGCAAGAAAAGCTGCTCAAACCCACGTCTGCAGAATCTAGCCAAGAGCTCATGGTCGCCTACCACGCAGTCTGCGCTGCAGAGTCCAAAAGCGAGAGGCACATGAGACATGCCACGGTAAGAGGAGCAGGCGCGAAGAGGACGCGAGACATCTGAAAGTGGACTTGAGCGCGTAGGAAAGTATCTATTGGCGATGTCCCATAAGCACGACGAACTCCAGTACTGGTCATGGCCATATTCGTGACGACGTAAAATGCCACTCGACGTCAAGGCCGAGGCAGAATCGCAGCGTGCTCGATTCATCGTGGGGATGGGTTGGGGCGGCGGAGTTGTGGGCGTTGATGCAAGGGACGAAGGCACCGCGGCGGAAATAAATAAGCCGTGTGCGCGAGGTGGAGGACTCGAGTTCGACCAATAATTAATCGTCGATAAAACAAACCGCAACCACCGCAGAGGAGACGACAGAGTTGGACCCCAGCTAGCAGCACAACATGAATGGGCGAGTGCATGCAGCGAAGATGAAGAGACAGAAGTAAAAGATAGCAGCTATTTAAGCAGGCATTAAGGGATGTGGGAGAGAGGGAGAGGCCATGGTCGGGAGACAGGTCAACAACGAGCCAAGCCAAACCATCACCAGATGCAGATATGGTCCGCCGCTCTAATCCCCGGTATCCCATCGGCGTCACTCGGTCACAAGCTAAGCAGACCTCCAAGGACGGAATCTTTTTCGGCCTCGATGCTCCCGAAGGGGCGGGCTCAGCTAGAAGAGATGTGGCTAGTCTCGGTGTTCCAATGATTTGGTGGATAGAACAGGGTTCCGAGTTTTTCTGCTTTAGCTTAAAAAAGCAATGCTTTTGCATTAGCCTAAAAAAGCGATAAAAGCGTAATATTATAGTAAACTAAGCCTAATTAGGCTAGTATAAGGCTAACCTAACCTAATAATCGTAGTTAGGCTAACTTTTAAGCTCTTTTTTCCCTCTTATAATACTACCTCTACTACTATTATTATTATTACTAATAACGCTCTGCTATTATTATTATTATTACTAATAACGTCGCGATAGCTTTAAGAAGCCTTAAAACTACTATTATTAAGTAGTTATTTCACCTATATTATAATTATAATAATAAGGATTAAAAAGAGTAATATAAATACTATAGCTACGTTACTATAATTAGTATCTCTTAGCAGAGGAAGCATCTTAACTACTACCTATAATACCTCGAATACTAAACCTATACCTAACTACTAATTATAGCTACCCTTATTACTATAGTTATAGTTAATAATACCTTTAGAGACCTAATAGACTAGCTAAACTATTACGCTACTCTTTCTATCTTTACTAATAGTCGCCCCTTTACTTTTTATAAAAATAACTAGACTTACGACTTAACTATACTACTTTAACCTAGCTAGAAGCTGCTATTATTATATAGCCTCCGCAAGGTATATTTACCTTATATCTATAATAATTACTACTATAAAGTTAAGGCTATTATTAAAGCTTCGCCCTATATTAATATAACTTTTAATAGCTCTAAAGATAATATGAATAATTATATTATTAATATCTCTATTATACTACCTAGTAGTACTACCTTCTTCTAATATATATAAGTAACTACTAATTACTCTTATAGTATAATATAGAGTACCTAAGAGCTCCTTCCTATCCTTAAAGAGATCTCTATAGTTAAAGGTATTCCTAACCTTAAGTAGATTAATAGCTTTATAACTAATATAAATAATACTATAAGGGCTTTATACTAAGAGATTACTTATTAACTAAGCCTTAAGTATATTATTCCTATTCTCTATAACTCCTATAGGCTAAACCTCCTTATTAGTAATATTATAAAGCTATCTTTATAGTAACTAATTATTAAAAAAGCCTTAAGTATTATTAATTACTTCTATACTTTATAGTTATAATTAGCCTAATTTTAATAACTCTAAGTTATTATTTATAATAAGCCTAAAGCCCTACTTACTTCCTCTTTTACTTAATAGGGAAGTATAGAGCGTTACTTATTATTAGTATTCTATTTAAAGAGTACCCTCCTTTATTATATCTACCTTAATAATATTACTAGCTAGCGAGGCTCTATTATAAGGGATAGTAACGCTAGTAGTATTACTATACTAATTAGTATTATTAGTAATAGATTTTTCTAGCTCTATATAAAGACTCTTATTAACTTACTTAGACCTATTAATAAGGCTATTAAGATATTAGAAACTAATTAATCCTATGCTAGTTATATACTTACTTATTAGGAGGGTATTTAATACTACTACGAGGCGCGCCGCGCTACTAATATATATTAAGTTAACTAGGTAGAGATATTTAGAGTATTTAACGCTTACTAGGTAAAATAAATTACTAATATTAATATTATTATATCTACTCTCCTACCTTCTAATATATAGTATATATATAATAATAATAAGTAGGTAGTTATATTTAATTAGCTAGAGAGATTTACCCTAATTACTACTTATTATAACGCCTATTATATTAAGATCCTCGACCTTTATATAGTTATAAGCTTATTATTTAACCTAATAACCCCCTTTTAGGCGCCTGTATAGAGCTTACTTATAATATAGAAGTATATATAAGTCTAGAACTTAAAACTAGCCCTATTAGCGCTATAAATACTAAGCTATATTATAACCTTAGTCCTATTAGAGAGAAGCTTTTTAATACTTAATTTTATATATAATTTAGCTTATAATTAATTAGCTCCTAAGATTACTAATAAGCTTATATTTATATATATAAATAGTTAAATACTTAAATAGCTATACGCCTAGGAGGGAGGGTATTTATAGCTATTACTATAAGTAATATAGAAGTCTCTTATAGAGGAGGAGTTAGTATAATTAGAGAGGGATATTCTTAACTTATATATAAGAGAAGCCCTAGCCCTTAACTTAGAGTTTATCTAGAGCTAATTAATTTTAGTTTATATAAAGATTATTATAGTAACTAAAATTTGCTTACTCTAGCTTAAAAAAGCAGTACTTTGCTTTATATAAGCTAAGAAAAGCGTAGCGAGCATTTATACCTTCGGAACCCTGGGATAGAATGATAGGTTGCCGGGCACTGCACGAGACACTTCTTCTTGATGCTTTCTGGATGATCATTGTGATGGGTGGGCTTCAAAGCGTTCGTGCTGGGTGGGTTCTTGGGCAAGAGGATCTCGCCCTGTCGCTCGCAATCTACACTTGATATCAACTTCGTGGACTCTCCAAGAAATCGAATTCCAGCCAAGACACAGAGCGGTCCGACGAACCTAGGGTGTGCAGACTGCACGTCTCCGAGGCTGATTTTGGGGCCCAACGCCGAGCGGGGTCGGGATCCCTGGAGAATTGGCTCGTCCTCGTGGATGTCGCGTCGAGATTGCTGAACTTGAGCGCGATACGCAGTGCTATTCGGGGAGAAACAACTGGATGCGACAAGAGATGGATATCCCAAAGGATAGAGTCAAACCTTTAGCGACGTGGAATAACTTGGCGAAAGATCAGGCTCGCATTATCCCTTCCATGAGGGCGGATGGCAGGCACCAAGCAGCTGGCCCAGACGTCGAAAGCTCTTTTCCTCCTAGTAATCTTGTGTTGGTGTTGTCGGTAGACGACAAGCTATCGCAAAAGGTTCCGGGCGTGGTTGCCACCATGGCGAACAACAAAAAAGTTGAAGGACTCGTCCTGCCCCATAGGAGACGGGCTTTGAGACCTCCGGCGCTATTGCCTGCTCTCGTCCTCTATGTCGGCAACCATTACAAAATGATGTGATCTTTTTCAGCCGCCAGCTGATGTGGTGAATGCGACGGGTGTGCATCTCCGGCCAGCTCTTCGCCCGGACTTGCTTCAGTCCTTATCCGCCCAACAGGGAGAACGGATCAAGATCGAGCGCCCTTGTGGTAGTCATGACCCTGCTTCATCTTCCTCCCGAAATCGTTACCCGTGATTGTGTAGCGCTAAGATCTTCCGTCTAGCGATTGCCGAAGGCATTTCTTGCCGAGAGATTGGAAAAGCATGCTGCAGGGAAGGTATCATGCGGCTATCTGGTTTGCCGATGCTGCCTCACAGCATTCAGCGCTTGGAGATAGCTTGCTGCTGGATGTTAATCACCACCCGGCCAAGCTACATCCGCTTGCTATGGATGTGATATACAAGCGCCAGTTTCGTTGGATTCCTTGCTCGAGTTGTAGAAGGTGATTCCTGGAGGAATAGTCGAGATAACGAACTGATGGAACAAATCTAGACACATGATAACTCGGTCAGCATTGCTACGTTTGCAACGGTCAAAAGACAACAGCAGGCACGGCGAGGAGGAGTCTTACTTACTTGCTCACGAATAATGAGGGGGCAATACTTGCGCAGCTATCGTCTCGTCCGTCCCCGCAGCGCAGACGATGCATCTCACGGCATCATTCCCTTATGATGCGTGTTGGTGCAACCATATCGGAGGTCCTCGAGTCATCTCGTCGCCAATCGTATCAACCGGCGTTGTTTCAGCAGGGAACGACCTGTCTTTTTCGCAATGGTATCGGCGTGGGGGTATATTGATCTGCCAGCAAGACTTCGAGATCTTGGATTGTGTTCTTGGTCTGGAGGACTAGCGGGCTAAGGCCTCGGGGTTAGCGGCTGCGAGCATCGTCATTATCGTCGGCAAGAATGGGCGCGAAGACGGGAAATCGCAAGAGATGTTCAGCTGAGTGGCAAGGAGGGGAGAAAGACGCTCGCGTTGATCAAAAGGTGAAGTTTTCCGTGAAAAATCGATAACGAAAGGACTGTGGCGAGGCGGCGGGATGCAAAAGTTAGTGCGCCATCATGATTATATTAAGGATGCGGCAGGTATATTGAGGGTCTTGCGACGGCAGCAAACGTGGCGCTTCCGTATCTCCAGACGTGGCGTTGAGGAAATGTGATGTGGCTGAGGACATGGCGGCGAAAAGCGAATTGAAATTACTATGATAGCGCCTCAAAGCAGCGCCGGTAAATTATATCATCAATCAGGGCAGACCCGGCACCGTTCAGGCCTGGATTCGGCATGTGGCACCTGCACCTTACCTAATCACGCCGCAGGTCTGAACCCAGCATGTCTGATGAAAGTTTGGTCGCGACAGCATGTGACTTCGCGAGGCATTTCTATCATTACGTAATCCGTTGTATCCTGATCGCGTCGCATCCAGTCGCGTCCACCGAAGCCTCTCCTGTCCTCCCCACACACCACCCTTTAGCCGCATCTTCTCCAAGCTGGCTCGTGTCGCCTGACAAGCTTCGAGCCGTCTTTGTTAATAATATTACGTGCCTCTTGCTATCAGCCCTTCGGAAGGCCGCAGTCTTGAACCCGATCCAAACCCGAATCCATCCCCACCGACAGCGCGACAACCGCCTGCTCCAAAGGCCACCAAACCTAACGAAATCACAGGCTTCAAAACTTCGATTTCTCCCGGGGCTAACCCCCGAATAAACCGAATCCCGAGAAAATAATGACGCTCGAAAACCATCGCCCGGAATGAATTCTGATGCATCCCACTCTACGAGCCCTCCAAGAACCTCCGCCGCAGCCGCCCCTCTCTACGCCAGCTCGTCGCGTCAATCACGTAGGAAATAGCGGCAACGCTCAACCTGAAAACCATGTGTTTCTAGTTGTCGCAGATAGACATCACTGGCTTCCTGTCCCGGGCTGATGACGCCTCGAATTACCAGGTCTTTGACTAAGCATATTTCGACCTGGAAATATTGTGGCTCGTGCGCCCACGTGTGGCGCTTATGACATCCAACACCTGCTAGCAGGCGTCGGGGAGCTAAGGAGACTACAGCTTAACCGACCATTGCCCTCTTACTTCACCTGACCTGACTACATAACCTGACCTAACCTAACCATTAGGTATAGGCTAGCGGGGGCTATTATATTAGATCCTATTAGTTTAGGGAATTAAATGCAATCTAGTCGCTTAGGGTATATTTTTTAACTATAATCTAGTTACTTAGGATATATGTTTTAAATATAATCTAGTTACTTAGGATATATTTTTTAAATATAATCTAGTTACTTAGGATATAGTTTCGAAATATAATTTAGTTACTTAGGATATATTTTTTTAAATATGATCTAGTCGCTTAGGATATATTTCTTTTCAAATATAATCTAGTTACTTAGCATATATTTCTTTAAATAAAATTTAGTTACTTGGGATATATTTTTTAAATATAATTTATATATAGTAGAAGTACCCTACAATTAGGTAGATACTATTTTTAGAATATAATTAAGATATATAGATATTATTTTTAACATAGGTTCGAGTCGTTCTACTTTTTGTATTTTAAATATAATCTAATTATATAGCAATTATTTTTTAAATACATATACTTCGTTTAAATAAAATAATCAAGAAGAGAACTATTAAATATAATAGAGGAGTTTTTATTAAGTTCGGAATTACGCCGCAGCCCCTTCGCAAAAAGACTATAATAAATTCACCTAGTTTATAAGTATAATTTAGGTAATATTATATAGGTATTTTAACCTATACTCTCGACTAGTTAAGGAAAATAATATAAGAACCCTATATATTCCTACTACTTATAAGTAAACCCTCTAAATATTATAAAGTTAGACGCGCGCTATACTAGGGCTAATTATATGAGAGCTAAATAGGCTACTAAGGCTCTTATAGCCTAGAAACGCCCTTACTAAACCTTCTAGTAAGGTACTCTAAAAGCTACTATATAAGATAACTCCTTAACCTAAAAGGTTAACCTTCTAATAAGGTACTAAAAGTACTATAAAAGCTACTATATAAGATAACTCCTTAACCTAAAAGGTTAACCTTTTAGTAAGATATTATAAATATTATTATATAAGAGGTAACTCCTTAACTAAAGAGGTCTTTCCTAAGAGGTTCTTATAGCTAGAAGTATAAGAGGCTCTATAAGTAGGGCCTTATACCTCTCCCTCTTCCTTATCCTTATCTATAAAGTCCTAGGTATACCTATAACCTATAATATATCCTTAATTATATTAGTACTAAATCTTATATATAAATACGCTAAGCCTAAGTAAGGTATACCTTTTAGTATAAATAATATAGAGGGGGTTACTAGAGAGTTTAGCCTTAATATAATTAATAAAACCCGCTCCTTTATTAACTACTCTACTATATATAAAGAGTATATTATTAATATAGCCCTTAAGAGGGCTTACCTTAATACCCTTATAAGGGACTCTATAAGGTATAATAATATTAAAGCTAAGTAAGTAAACTTAGTAATAGAAGTTTAGTAGGTTATTATATACCCTATAGAGTAGCCCTTCTTTAAGCAGGTCCTCTATATTACTAAGGTAGAGGTAGCCTAGGTAGCCTAGGCGAATATTAGTAAGTATAGCTTGCGCTAAATAGAGAGAGCGTTACTAATAATAGCATAGCTACGAAGGCGTTAGCTAACCCGATCGAACAAGAGGATAAAGATAGTAATAACTTCTAGCGGATAAAGCGGTAATAGACGCGGTATTTAATAGCAGCGCAGGTAGTATATAAGAGGAAATGTTAATAGTTTCGTAGTTTAAATAATTAAAAACTACGTTATTATTAATATAAAGTTAAAGGTCGTGAGGCTATCTAGTGGGGTATATATAAGTATAGCTATAGTTAGGAAAGGTAGTTAGTAAGATTATATAACTAAAGGCTATGTATTATTAGGAGGCGCGGAGTTAGAAGGTCTATTGCACTTAAGCAGGTAAAATCCCTATGCAGTGGCTAGAGGCCGTAGGTCGTTATATACCCTATAGAGTAGCCCTTCTTCGAGCAGGTCCTCCGTATTACTAAGGTAGAGGTAGCCTAGGTAGCCTAGGCCTATTAGGGGAACGTTAGTAAGTATAGCTTACGCTAAATAGAGAGAGCGTTAGTAACGATAGTATAGTAAAGATAGTAACGACTTCTAGCGGATAAAGTAGTAATAGAGGCGGTATTAGTAGCGCGGGTAGTGTGCGAGAGGAAAAGTTAATAGTTTTATAGTCTATTAAATAATTAAAAACTACGTTATTATTACTATAAAGTTAAAGATCGTGAGGCTATAGGCACGTATAAGTATAGCTATAGTTAGGAAAGGATTATATATCTGAAGGCTATATATTATTAGGAGGGCTTTGCATAGTGATTTTACCTGCTTAAGTGCAATAGACCTTCTAACTCTGCGCGTTTTGATAATATATAGCCTTCGGTTACGTGATTATAACTTTCCTAACTATAGCCGCACTTATATATGCCCGTCACACTAGATAGCCTCACGATCTTTAACTTTATATTAATAATAACGTGGTTTTTAATTATTTAAACTACGAAACTATCGACGTTTCCTCTCGCGCACTACCCGCGCTGCTAATACCGCCTCTATTACTACTTCATCCGCTAGAAGTTATTACTATCTTTACTATACCGTCGTTAGTAACGCTCTCTTTATTAGTTAGTATAAGCTATACTTACTAACGTTCCCCTAATAAGCCTAGGCTACCTAGGCTACCTCTACCTTAGTAATATAGAGGACCTGCTCGAAGAAGGGCTACTCTATAGGGTATATAAAAACCCGCTAAACTTCTACTACTAAGTTTACTTACTTAGCTCTAATACTATCGCGCCTTATAAAGTCCCCTATAGGGGTATTAAGGTAAGCCCTCTTAAGGGTTATACTAATAATATGCTCTCTATATATAGCGGAGTAGTTAATAAAGGAGTAGGTTTTATTAATTATATTAAGGCTATACTATCTAGTAACCCCCTTTATATTATTTATACTAAAGGATATACCTTGCTCGGGCTTAGTATATTTATATACGGGGTCTAGTATAAATATAATTAAGGATTTATTATAGGTTATAGGGATAAGGATAAGGATAAGGGAGAGGTATAAGGCCCTACTTATAGCAGAGCTTCTTATGCTTCTAGCTATAAGAACCTCTTAGGAAAGACCTCTCTAGTTAAGGAGTTACCTCTCATATAGTAGCGTTTACCTTTAGTACCTTACTAAAAGGTCGACCTTTTAGAGTAAGGAGTTATCTTATATAGTAGCTTTTACCTTACTAGAAGGTTTAGCGAGGGCATTACTACGAGAGCCTTAGTAGCCTATTTAGCTCTAATATAATTAGCCCTAGTATAGCGCGTATTTAACTTTATAATATTTAGAGGGTTTACTTATAAGTAGTAGGAACGTATAGGGTTCCTATATTATTTTCCTTAACTAGTAGAGGGTATAGATTAAAATACCTATATAGTATTCCCTAAATTATGCCTGCAAACTAGGTGAATTTGTTATAGTCTTTTTGCGAAGGGGCTGCAGCGTAATTCCGAGCTTAACAAATCACTATGCAGTAGCTAGAGGCCTAAGTATAAGTTTATATATATTATAATAAGTATAAAGCTAGTAATACCTAGCTTAGTAATAACTTAGTATAGTATAGAGATAATTATAAAAGCTAGATTAATATTCATAACTATAGTATAAACCTCTATAGCCAATATACAATAAATAAGCTATCTATATTTAGTAAAGCTATAATAAGTAATATTAGTATAAGTTATGAAAGTAAACTTATATATTATTTTATTCCTTAGTATAATAATATAGCTTAACTATAATATAAGGTTTTAGTTATTAATAAATAATCTATTTATAGTATATCTAATTTAGTAATAAATAATAATAATATAATAGAGATTAGACTATAATTAAGGTTATTCTTTAGCTACTAAAAACACTAATTAAGAATTATAATATCTTTAATAATAGAATCTTAGTATTAAGTAATAGTTAATAAGTTAAAATAAGTCTTTAGTTAGTGAATTAAAGCTATATAGTATATTAAATAATATACTACTACTCTATTAATATTCTTAAGATACTTTAAGACCTTTGTACTCAATTAATCTTATTACTTTCATTCTTTTACTATAAAGTAACTACTTTAATAGATAATATAGATATTATTTTATTATTAAAAAAAGCTAAAGTAGTAATCATTAGTTCCTCCTTTAGTTCAGCTACAAATTTAGCTTTTTAAAGCTTTTTTTCTTCAAGAGTTAAAAAAGGAATAGTTAAAGGTTTAATGATATTATTAATTTATATATTAACAATAATGAAATATACATTAATATTATTAATAATAAGAAAATAAAAATTAAAGATAAAACTAATTATTGATTACTAATTATAATAATAAGTATTATAGATAGCTTATTAATAAACACTAATTTCAATAATATTATATAGAGGTTTAATAACATTTATAATAATATTAAGAAAATAGAAAATAAGAATTATAGATTTAGTTAGATAATTAGATATAAATATCTTATACTAAGGTTATTTATAACTATTCCTAGGCCTCTGGCTACTACATAGTGATTTTACCTGCTTAAGTGCAACAGACCTTCTAACTCCGCGCCTCCTAATAATATATAGCCTTTAGTTACGTAATCCTTTCCTAACTATAGCCCTACTTATATATGCCTATAGCCTCACGATCTCTAACTTCATATTAATAATAACATGGTTTTGAATTATTTAATAGACTACGAAACTATCGACTTATCCTCTCGAATACTACCCGCGCTGCTATTAAATACCGCCTCTATTACCGCTTCGTCCGCTAGTTATTACTATCTTTATAGCTATGCTATCGTTAGTAACGCTCTCTCTATTTAGCATAAGCTATACTTACTAACCCCTAAGGGGCCTAGGCTGCCTCTGCCTTAATAGTGCGGAGGACCTGCTCGAAGAAGGGCTACTCTATAGGGTATATAATAACCCGCCTAGCTTCTACTACTAAGTCTACTTACTTAGCTATAATATAATAGTAAGTATCCCCTCTAGGGGTATTAATAAAAGCCCTCTTAAGGGCTATACTAATAATACGCTCTCTATATATAATAAAGTAGTTAAGAAAGGAGCAGGTTTTATTAATTATATTAATACTAATCTCTCTAGTAAGCTCTTATATATTATTAATATTAAAAGGCGTACTATATATAAGCTTAGCGTTTTTATATATAGGGTCTAGTATTAATATAATTAAGGGATAAGTATAAGGAAGAGGGAGAGGTATAAAGCCCTAGTTATAGTAGTAGAGCTTCTTATACTTTTAGCTATAAGAACCTCTTAGGAAAGACCCCTTTAGTTAAGGAGTTACCTCTTATATAGTCGTATTTATAATACCTTTAGCACCTTACTAGAAGGTTAACCTTTTAGGTTAAGGAGTTATCTTATATAGTAGCTTTTACCTTATTAGAAGGTTTAGCGAGGGCGTTGCTACGAGAGCCTTAGTAGCCCGTTCGGCTCTAATATAATTAGCCCTAGTGCAGCGCGCGTCTAACTTTATATAAGGGTTTACTTATAAGTAATAGGAATATATAGGGTTCCTATATTATTCTCCTTAACTAATAGAGGGTATAAGTTAAAATACTTATATAGTATTTCTTAAATTATGCTTGCGAACTAGGTGAATTTGTTATAGTCTTTTAATAAAGGGGCTGCGGCGTAATTCCGAACTTAATAACTATTTTTAATCTCAATTAAATAATTCAAGTTAAGTAATAATACAATAGCTAAAAATACTAAAGATTATAATATTAAAGTATTAATAATTAAGTAAAAATACTATATTAATTAATATTATTTATATTATAAATAATAAAATAAGATTTCATGAAAAGATAATAGTATTATCTTTAATTTTGTTAACTATATAAAATTAAAAAGAAATATTTATATTACTTAGAATGGTTATAAATCTTAAATTTAAAAACTTTATGTTTAGAAACAATATTAATTTACTTTTTATAAAGTCTTTAAATAAAGAAACCTTTAGTAATAGAGCTATTAAACTTATATGAAGCTAAAACAAGTTTTTAATTTTTTCTTTTCTTTATTAATAAAAGAATTAAGTTCGGAATTACGCGGCAGCCCCTTTATAAACAGACTATAATAAATTCACCTAGTTCGCAAGCATAATTTAAGAAATATTATATAGGTATTTTAACTTATACCCTCTACTAGTTAAGGAAAATAATATAAGAACCCTATATATTCCTATTATTTATAAGTAAACCCTCTAAATATTACTATATAAAGTCGGATGCGCGCCGCACTAGGGCTAATTATATTAGAGCTAAACGGGCTACTAAGGCTCTTAGAGCCTAGTGCCCTCGCTAAACTTTCTAGTAAGGTAAAAGCTACTATATAAGATAACTCCTTAACCTAAAAGGTTAACCTATTAGTAAGGTATTATAAACGCTACTATATAAGAAGTAACTCCTTAACTAAAGAAGTCTTTCTTAAGAGGTTCCTATAGCTAGAAATATAAGAAGCTCTGCTATAAGTAGGGCTTTATACCTCTCTCTCTTCTATCCTTATCCCTTAACTATATTAGTATTAAACCCTATATATACATATACTAAGCCTAAGAGAGGTATAGCCTTTAGTATAAATATATAGAGGGGATCGCTAGAGAGTTTAGCTTTAATATAATTAATAAAACCCGCTCCTTTATTAACTACTCTATTATATATAGAGAGTATATTATTAGTATAGGCCTTAAGAGGGCTTACTTTAATACCCCTATAGGGGACTTTATAAGGCGTAATAGTATTAGAGCTAAGTAAGTAAACTTAGTAATAGAAGTTTAGCGGGTTATTATATACCCTATAGAGTAGCCCTTCTTCGAGCAGGTCCTCTATATTACTAAGGTAGAAGCAGCCTAGGCAGGCTAGGCCTATTAGGGGAATATTAGTAAGTATAGCTTACGCTAAATAGAGAGAGCGTTGCTAACGACGGCATAGCTATACAGGCGTTAGCTAACCCGATCGAATAAGAGGATAAAAATAGTAATAACTTCTAGTAGATAAAGTAGTAATAAAGGCGGTATTAGCAGCGTAGGTAGTATATAAGAGGATAAGTTAATAGTTTTATAATCGATTAAATAATTAAAAACCACGTTATTATTAATATAAAGTTAAAGATCGTGAGGCTATCTAGTAGGGTATGTATAAGTATAGCTATAGTTAGGAAAGTTATAATCACGTGACCGAAGGCTATATATTATTAGGAGGCGCGGAGTTAGAAGGTCTATTGCACTTAAGCAGGTAAAATCACTATGCAATGGCCAGAGGCCCTATTATAGAGTATATATATATATAAAGTTTAATATTACTATTTATATAGTTAAGTAAAACCTTTAAATAGATATATATTAACTTAAGGCTTTTAATATATATATATATAAAGAAAACTCTAAGTTTTATATAATTCTTAATCTTGTATAAATCTAATACTAAATAGTATTTAACCTTATATATTATACTACTTAACTTCTATAGATTAGTAAGGATATTATTTAAAGATATAAAATAATAATTACTATACTAGGTTTATAATTAGTATATAAGGAACTTATCTTTATGCTACCTAGATTATTAAGGTAAGAAGGGTAGGTTTACTTATAGTATATTTATCTTAATAACCTTAATATACCTCTATATCTATGATATAAATAATAACTTTATTAATATAACTTATTATCTATTAATACTACTGCAGTAATAAGAATAAGAAATAATAGATCAATAAGAAATCTATAAATATTATATTAAGTTAATATAATAAGAGTCTTACTATAGAATTAACTATTTTAATAAAATTACTATATTTAAACTTAAAATCTACTCCTTCTATAGTTACTTTACTATTCTTCAAGAACACTAAAAGTCTATAATATCTATACTTATATATACTAAAATACTATAGAACTTTTACTTAGAATACTTATATTACTTACTATAAAATAAGTATTTTTATTAACCTTATAATTATTAAGGAGGAATTATTTTAACCTAGAACTATAACTTATACCTAAAATAAGGAGTAAATCTAATACTACTAATAACTTTATACTAAATAGTATATTATTTAGTATATAGTAAATAACTTATTAATAGATATAGTTAAAAGATACTAAAATACTATCATAACTTATAGTATAATTATTAATATTACCAAGATCTACCTAGACCTAAGATTACCCTAATTAAGAGGTATAAAGTAAGAGTATCTATCTCTTTATATCTTATATAATAAAGTATATTTCTAGATAATTTTCAGATAGAAGTATAGCTTGAGAATTATTATCTATAACTAGTATAATAATACTATAATAAGTAGCTAAAGCTATTACTAAATAATTATAATATTCTTACTACTATAATAATAAACTTAGTATTCTAAAGGAAATAATAAAAGAAGATAGTACTAAATAATAATAATATTACTTTATAGATCTATAAGAATTATTATAAGGATTAGGGGTATTAACCCCTACCTTAGACTATATTAAACTTAGTAGCTAGAGAACTAGCTATTCTATTCTAAATAAGGGAGACTTATACTTTAGTAAAAGCTCTAACTAAAGGCTTTACTAACTAAAACCCTTACTATAATATCTATTTATCTCCTTTTATATAGTATTATTAACTACTATAGAAAACCCTTTTATACTTAGTTAACTAATACTATAGTTAGACCTAATTCTTATTATTACTCTATAATAATAACTTATTATAAAACCTCTAATCACTACTAATATAAAGTTATTTATAAATAACTATAAATAGGGTTAGATATATATGTTTAGTAATAAAGCTATAGAGAAAGAGGTAAATATAAAAATTGTCACGAGCCAGGACAATGTTATAGGGAAAAGGGCTTAGCGGGCTAGGTTAGGGAAGTCCGTAGGAGTTAGGGCTATAGGGAGGCACTAGGTAACCCCTAGATAAGTCCTCTAGCCCTTACCTAATAGTTAGAGGGCTAGAGAAGAATATTTAACCTTAGATATACCTAACTATACTAACTTTATTACTCTATACCGCACTAGTTTATAACACGTTCTTCTCTTATACCTATATTAATAGGGGTATAGACTATTAGAGCAGTATAATATATAATAATATAATACTTACCCGCAGGTCTACTAGGGAGATAAATATAGTATTACTATTAGGATCCTCTACTAGCTAGGAGCGATTAAATAGCTAAATATAGGATAAGACGCCTACTAAATAGAATAGCGATAAGGGTACTAATAGAGGACTAGGTAGCTAATTAATAGAGGCTAAATTAGATCGGCTTATTAAAGAGGAAGAAAAGAAGAGGTAGCTAAAGCGTAAATAGGAATATCTTAAGGCCTTAAGGGCTAGCTAATTATTAACCCTAGTAAGTAACCCTACTACCTACTAGGTAGTTATTAGTAGCGAATTAAAGAAGTACTAATCGGAGCTCTAGGGGAAGTATTTTCTACTACTTAAGTATAAAGGGGGTACCTAGACCGACTTTAATTAATTTATATTTAATCTTAATACGTAGTTTAAGATAAACGAGATTATATTAGACCTCGACAAGGTACTATTTACTACTAGGTACCTAGAGGGGCTAGTAGTAAAGTAATAGACCTTATACCTCTCTATTAATTATAATAATAAGGCGAAGGATATTACTTAGGTAGTAATAAAGGACTAGTTAGCTAATAGTATAGCTAATATAAGGTCTAGGACTCTTAGTATATAAACCTATCTTAAATAGGCCTACTAGTAACTAGGATAGTTATACTAGAGCTTTATTAACTATTATAAGGGGATTAAGGCTAAGAGACCTTACTAGTAACTAGAGGAGATCTAAGTAGCTAATATAATAGCTAGGCTAGATCCTAAGCTCTAATACTATATTATAGCAAATAGGTTACTAAAATTATAGCTTAACTATAATACTAAGGCTAGAAATACTAAACTTATAGTTAATATATAGATACATAAGGCACTAGTAAGGGACTAGGGGGCTAATAATAAGGGGTAACGACTAGAGGGCTAACTTACTAACCTAGAGGGACTAACTAAGGCCTTAAAAGAGCAAACTTACTTAGGCTATAGTAATACTAATACTTACTAGGAGGATACTAAGGACTAGGATACTAGGAAGGAGATTATCTATTATAGTTATAAGAAAAGGGGCTATATCGCGCTAAGGTGCCTATACTATAAGAAGTATAGCTACCCCCGCTATAAAGGGAAACCCTACCCTAGTAAATAACTAGAGGGGGACCGGGTAGTAATATATACGGTTTAATAAGGTAGTAACTAGCTACGTTATATTAAAGTAGCGATATAGGTCTAAGTTATAGGTAGCTAAAAGACTAGTGCTACGCTTATTAATTATAAGGCTAATAAGAATATTATAAACTAGAGGATTATAACTAATACCTAACCGGAGGCTAATAAGTTAGAACCTATTATAAACTCCTTACTATTAATACTAAGATCTATATACTTAATCTTTTATAAAAACCTTAAATATTCTATTTAATAGTTGTTTGTCTATAGTATAATATTAGTAATATTAATAATACTAACAGAAATAATAATAATATATTAATAAACCCTCTAGAATAGAATACTAGAGAACTAAGAGGACTAGATAAAGCTAAAGTTGTACTAATACTAATACTAATATTACTAATAATTTGGCCTCCATATAAAAGAGAGAGATCTTTAAAGAACTATATAGAAGCTATTATAATACTAACTATAGATCTAATATAGAGAGGTAATTACTTAATAGACTAAAATAGAGAATGGAATACTATTAAGCTCGGAATTACGCCGCAGCCCCTTCGCAAAAAGACTATAACAAATTCACCTAGTTCGCAGGTATAATTTAGGAAATACTATATAGGTATTTTAACTTATACCCTCTACTAGTTAAGGAAAATAATATAGGAACCCTATACGTTCCTACTACTTATAAGCAAACCCTCTAAATATTATAAAGTCGGACGCGTACTATACTAGGGCTAATTATATCGGAGCTAAACGGGCTACTAAGGCTCTCGTGGTAATGCCCTCGCTAAACCTTCTAGTAAGGTAAAAGCTACTATACGAGATAACTCCTTAACCTAAAAGGTTAACCTTCTAGTAAGGTAAATGCTACTATATAAGAGGTAACTCCTTAACTAAAGAGGTCTTTCCTAAGAGGTTCTTATAGCTAGAAGTATAAGAAGCTCTGCTACTATAAGCAGGGCTTTATACCTCTCCCTCTTCCTTATCCTTATCCCTTAACTATATTAGTACTAGACCCTATATATAAATATACTAAGCCTGAGCGAGGCACGATCTTTAGTATTAATAATATAGAGGGGATCGCTAGAGAGTTTAGCCTTAATATAATTAATAAAACCCGCTCCTTTATTAACTACTCCGCTATATATAGAGAGTATATTATTAGTATAACCCTTAAGAGGGCTTACCTTAATACCCCTATAAGGGACTCTATAAGGTATAATAATATTAGAGCTAAGTAAGTAAACTTAGTAGTAGAAGTTTAGTAGGTCGTTATATACCCTATAGAGTAGCCCTTCTTCGAGTAGGTACTCTATATTACTAAGGTAGAGATAGCCTAGGTAGCCTAGGCGAACGTTAGTAAGTATAGCTTATGCTAACTAATAGAGAGAGCGTTGCTAATAATAGTATAGCTAGCGGACGAAGTAGTAATAGAGGCGGTATTAGTAGCGCGGGTAGTACGCGAGAGGAAAAGTTAATAGTTTCATAGTTTAAATAATTTGAAACCACGTTATTATCGATATAAAGTTAAAGATCGTGAGGCTATTTAGTAGGGTATATATAAGTGCAGCTGAAGTTAGGAGAGGATCACATAACTAAAGGCTATATATTGTTAGGAGGCGCGGAGTTAGAAGGTCTATTGCACTTAAGCAGGTAAAATCACTATGCAGTGGCCAGAGGCCTAGGGAATACTATAAATAATACTGTTTTTATTATAAATATAGTAAAAGCCCTTAGCTAAGGAATTAGTAATACTATAACCTTTCTAATAGTAAAGAAGTATTTAAATTATAACTTTATAGTCTATCTATATAAGGAGAGCGTTATTATAATACTAAGAGAACTTCTTTCTATCTCTATAATAGCTAAGATAACTATACTTTAATGTTTTTAAAATTATCCTCTATAATATTAATATTTATAGCGAAACCTAAATCTTTAAAGCTTATATAGTTCATAAAATTAAAGAAAAGAAACTAACTAACTTTATAAAAAGTCTTAACTTATTATTTAGAGCTATAATAATAATAATAAGACTTTAATCCTTATATAATTATTCATAATTTAAAGAGTAAGCTAAAGAGTACTTCTTACTTTAGTACTATCCCTTATAATAGAGAGATTTATTCTATAGCTTAGAGATATTATATAGATATATATCTAGTTATAAATAGAGCTTAATAGGATAATATTAATAAACCCTTTAAGTAAGATTTAAAATAAATACCTAAAGCGTTAGATTATAAAGATTATTAAATCACTCTATAGAATGATAGAAGCTAAAGCTTACTAATAAGTAATCTATAGTAAGTATTATAGAGAAAAGCTTGAGCTCGGAATTACGCCGCAGCCCCTTCGCAAAAAGACTACAACAAATTCACCCAGTTCGCAGGCACAATTCGGGAAACACTAAATAAGTAATCTATAGTAAGTATTATAGAGAAAAGCTTAAAATAGATTAACTCTTATTTAATCTATACTTACTAATCTCCTTAAGTATTACTAATAGCTTTAGTATTATTGATATATAACTTAATAATATAATTAGAGTTTTAATACTAAGTTTCTCTAAATAAGAGAATAATAGACTTATAAAAGCTGGTTTTACGATAAAGGATAAGTAATAACTTAACCCTAATAACCCGCTAATATTTAAGAATAGTATTATTATACTAAATATAAATACCAGTCTCACTCTATACTAAAAGAGCTAAGAAAATAAAATTAAACTTATTAACTTAATAATAACTTTAACTAAATAAACATAGTAATATATTTAGTAATAAGTAAGAAGTATATATATTATCTTAATTTACTAACTAGAGGTATACCTTAATCTATTAATAGCTATATAGTATTAAGAGCCAACTACTAAAAATGAGAAAGTGCTTAATTAATACCTTAAATAGTAAAAGGAGAACCTCTACTATAGTTTTACATTTATACCTATTAACTTAATAAAAGCTAAACTATTTACTTTTATTAATAGCTTTTTTACTAACAATTTAAACCTCTTATTATAAATTAGATTTATTATTATCTTTATAAATAAAATAATAAATAATAATATATTTAGATTTATAGTAATACGATTGTCTTTAGTTTAAGAAAGTATTAAAGAGTTACCTAAAATATCCCAATTTCTAAAATCTATAATATAGTTACTAATATAAACCTCACGATCTTTAACTTCATATCGATAATAACGTGGTTTTTAATTATTTAAACTATAAAACTATCGACTTTTCCTCTCGCGTACTACCCGCGCCGCTCTTAAACACCGCCTCTATTACCGCTTCGTCCGCTAGAAGTTATTACTATCTTTACTATACTATCGTTAGCAACGCTCTCTCTATTTAGCATAAGCTATACTTACTAACCCCTAATAGGCCTAGGCTACCTAGGCTACCTCTGCCTTAGTAATATAGAGGACCTGCTTAAAGAAGGGTTACTCTATAGGGTGCATAACGACCTACTAAACTTCTATTACTAAGTTTACTTACTTAGCTCTAATACTATTACGCCTTATAGAGTCCCTTATAGGGGTATTAAGGTAAGCCCTCTTAAGGGTTATACTAATAATATGCTCTCTATATATAGCAGAGTAGTTAATAAAGGAGCGGGTTTTATTAATTATATTAAAGCTAAACTCTCTAATAACCCCCTCTATATTATTTATACTAAAGGGTATACCTCGCTTAGGCTTAGCGTATTTATATATAGGGTCTAGTACTAATATAGTTAAGGGATAAGGATAAGGATAAGGGAGAGGTATAAGGCCTTGCTTATAAAGCTTCTTATACTTCTAGCTATAAGAACCTCTTAGGAAAGACCTCTCTAGTTAAGGAGTTACCTCTTATATAATAGTATTCGCAGTACCTTTAGCACCTTATTAGAAGGTTAACCTTTTAGGGTAAGGAGTTATCTCATATAGTAGCTTTTATAGCACCTTACTAGAAGGTTTAGCGAGGGCGTTTCTAGGCTATAAGAGCCTTAGTAGCCTATTCGGCTCCGATATAATTAGCCCTAGTGCGGCGCGCGTCCGACTTTATATAGTAATATTTAGAGGGTTTGCTTATAAGTAGTAGGAATATATAGGGTTCCTATATTATTTTCCTTACCTAGTAGAGGGTATAGGTTAAAATACTTATATAGTATTTCCCAAATTATACCTGCGAACTAGGTGAATTTGTTATAGTCTTTTTGCGAAGGGGCTGCGGCGTAATTCCGAGCTTAATAAACCTTACCTATATAATTATAATAACACTTTTGGAAACTTACTAACTACTTTAAAAGACCTTATATCTCTATAATAATCTATACTAATTTATACTTACTATATAAATACCTTATTAAGCTTAGTACTATAAAGGAAAAATAACTAATAATTAATATTATAGTACTTTAATAATTCTATAAAAGAAGGAAGATCTATAAAATATAATAAATTAATAGTAATAATAACTTAGTAGATACTTTTATAAAAAGTACTCTAAAAAAATACTTAAATAATTTATTCATAATAATAAGGTAATAGTTTAAATAGAAAGATAGGTAACTTAAGATAAAAAGGCTAAGAGGTTAGATAAATAGTAATAAGTATACTAAAGCAGCTCTAATACCCTAGAGAGAGAGGATTTAGTTATATTAAATATAGAATAAGATTAGGCCTCTGGCCACTGCATGGTGATTTTACCTGCTTAAGTGCAATAGACCTTCTAACTCCGCGCCTCCTAATAATATATAGCCTTCGGTTACATGGTCTTGCTAACTACCTTTCCTAACTATAGCTTACCTTATATATGCCCGTTAAAGGCCTCACGATCTTTAATTTTATATTAATAATAACGTGGTTTTTAATTATTTAATAGACTATAAAACTATCGACTTATCCTCTTATATACTACCCGCGCTGCTAATACCGCTTTATCCGCTAGTTGTTACTATCCTTATCCTCTTTTTCGATCGGGTTAGCTAACGCCTTTATAGCTATGCCGTCATTAGTAACGCTCTCTCTATATTATAATCAGCATAAGCCGTACTTACTAACCCCTAAGGGGCCTAGGCTGCCTCTGCCTTAATAGTACGGAGGACCTGCTTGAAGAAGGGCTACTCTATAAGGTATATAATAACCCGCCTAGCTTCTACTACTAAGTCTACTTACTTAGTTATAATATAATAATAAGTATCCCCTCTAGGGGTATTAATAGGAGCCCTCTTAAGGGCTATACTAATAATATACTCTCTATATATAATAAAATAGTTAAAAAAAGAGCAGGTTTTATTAATTATATTATTACTAAAGTCTCTAGTAAGCTCTTATATATTATTAGTATTAAAGGGTATACCTCGCGTAAGCTTAGCGTTTTTATATATAGGGTTTAGTATTAATATAATTAAGGGATAAGAAGAAGGAAGAGGGAGAGGTATAAGGCTCTGTTTATAGTAGTAGAGCTTCTTATACTTCTAGCTATAAGAACCTCTTAGGAAAGACCTCTTTAGTTAAGAAGTTACCTCTTATATAGTAATATTTACTTTTAATACTTTACTAAAAGGTTAACCTTTTAGGTTAAGGAGTTATCTTATATAGTGGCTTTTACCTTTAGTACCTTGCTAGAAGGTCGACCTTTTAGGTTAAGGAGTTATCTTATATAGTAGCTTTTATAGCACCTTACTAGAAGGTTTAGCGAGGGTATTACTATAAGAGCCTTAGTAGCTTATTTAGCTCTAATATAATTAGCCCTAGTATAGCGCGCGTCCGACTTTATATAGTAATATTTAGAGGGTTTGCTTATAAGTAATAAGAATATATAGGGTTTCTATATTATTTTCCTTAACTAGTAGAGGGTATAGGTTAAAATACCTATATAGTGTTTCCCGAATTATGCTTATAAACTAGGTGAATTTATTATAGTCCTTTTGCGAAGGGGCTGCGGCGTAATTCCGAACTTAATAGAATAAGATTAGTATATAATTCTATACTATTGGTACGTTTTTAAGCCTACTTTAGGCCTATAATAGGTATTAGTAATATAGAAGTATATTTTAGTAGGTTATAGTATATCTAGCCTTAAAGAAAAGACTGCTAGTGTTATACTAATACTATAAGCTATAAAGCAGCAGGATATATACTATAATTAATAGATATATATAAGGTTATATAACTTATCACAAAGCATAGATATATAGTTTAGTACTACTGCCTATATGGTTAAGTAGAACTTCTAAATAGGTATATATCAACCTAAAGGCTTTTAATATGTATATATAAAAAGGGAGCCCTAAGTTCTATATAATCTATAATCTAGCGTAAATCTAATAGTAAAACACTTTCAATAGATATATATTAACTTAAGGCTTTTAATATATATATATATAAAGAAGGCCCTAAGTTTTATATAATCCTTCATATAATATATATATATAATAGCTTAAATTAATATTTATAATAATATAATTAAATAGTTTTTAATGAAAATATATTTAGTAAAAATAGAGACAATTTTATATAATCTTTACTAAAGAATTAAGTAGAAATAAAATAGTATGAAAGCTAATAGTAATATTAATAATATATACAATTACTCTATTTTTAAAGTATATAATATTATTAATAATTCTAAAATTATAGTAATAATTATCTTTTAGTAAAGATTTAAAGTATTGGAATATTTCAATATTTAGTTATTAACTTTAATAAACCTTAGTTAACTACTTAACTATTATAGTTTAAATAAAATAATTAGTATAGTAAAAAGGAAAATAGCTAACTTAGTAATAAAGAGATAGCTAAATTAGTAATAAAGATATCAAAGTTTAAATATATTATGTAAGGGTTTAGTGCTTACTTAATACTACTTATTAATATCTTTATAATTACCCTTCTCTCTAAATCCTTAGTTTCTAAAGCTCTTTTAGCTCTTTTTAAGCTTAGCTATAAGCTTATTTAAATAATATTTTGTAGTAATAATAATATAATAATCTAATTATCTAATTATCTAATTACTACTTATTTTAGTATTCTATTAGTATATATTTGGTAGAGGTTATAATATAATAAGGTTATTATAAGCTTATTATTTACTTATTAAATCTCTATATCTTATTGTAGTATTATTTTAGTACTCTATTAATATATATAATAGAGGTATTATGAACTTAACATATACTTATTCAATATCTATATAGAAGTGTTATAAACTTAATATATATCTATAGTCTATATAGTATAAAGTTATTATAAACTTAATATATATCTATAACTATTATATATCTTAGTAATACTAAGGATATACTAATTATATATTAAATAATAGCTATATAACTATAGTTTTTA
>JAVHLU010001341.1:0-32434 GCA_036785755.1 Colletotrichum ledebouriae | reverse complement strand
AAGATAGTAGGGGTATAAGAGAAAATTAATTTTATTAGGGTAGAAATATATTAAGTAATAGTAAGGTAATATTAAGAAGTCTAGAGAGGAAGATAGTAGGGGTATAAGAGAAAATTAATTTTATTAGGGTAGAAATATATTAAGTAATAGTAAGGTAATATTAAGAAGTCTAGAGAGGAAGATAGTAGGGGTATAAGAGAAAATTAATTTTATTAGAGTAGGTAGGTAAATAGAAGTAGTTATAAATAAAGGATAGTATAGTAGTATAGAGGTAGAGATATATATAATATCGTTTTATATACTAAGTTATCTAGGATCCTGCTCTTCTAGATAAGCCCCCCTTTATTAGCTTATCTAAGGGAGAGCAGATAGGATCCCGAGTTTTCTAATGGGTATGGTCGTATATGTTAACTGTGAGGCACGAACTTGACTATATCGGAAGATTGACAAACATGCTGGGATCTGGAGTCGCTGTGAGCCTAGCATGTATGTACAGCAGCGTGCAAACTGCCTGATTATCGCTTTATAGTCCTTTTTGTTTTTCAGTGGTATGAGATCAGTAACTGGTTCAGTTCTGAACTGTGGTTTCTTTGACTTGAGCCAACTCAGCTGTTTCAACAAGTAGCATAATCCGGAGCGAGGCAAAGCCTCAAGACGAAAAATCAACGCTGAATTCGATATGAGTGCTTCCTTCGCCTATTGGTTAATCAATTGCTGATGCTGAACCGCCTTTCGCAGATTGGTCGGATTAGTTAGGCGTAAGAACTATCGTAAGGTAAGGTACCTAGGAGCGGTCGGCGCTGATGTCTGAACACCGAAAGCCCCTTTGATATCGACTCCGAGGGAATCAGCAGGAAAGTCTAGACCTACACATAAGACGATCTGCTGAGTCGCTAATTAGTCTGAGGGATGTTCACATTTCGACTCTGCAACGAGTAGCCTCGCACGAGCAGCCGTTTGAGCCGCAGACATAGCCACCGGCTGGGGTCGGGACACATTCGCATTCGTCCCACACAACATATCCCCAGGCCGGGGGATTGGCCCGCGTGTGGGGTCCGGAGACAGCGCGATGGGGGTGCGAGCACATCGCAGAATGATGCACGCAGTTTGCGAAATTTGTAAAGGTGTTCGGGAACCTGCGTCTGGCAAGTTATTTGCCTCTCCTTTGACGTCGCACCCGTAGCTCACACAAGCGCAATCCCTTGCAACTTCTTGCCGCATCAGGCAGTCGTCCAGCCTCAGTGAGCCATCTTACTGGTCCATGACCCCCTCACCCCCACAATGGACTTGAAGAAACTACCGTACCTAGGTACCGCGAACCAGGCATTAGGAAGGGCATCCTTTCGCCGTAATCGCGTACATTTTAGACAGACCACTGCTCCTGTTATGTTCTGCGATGCAAACCTCATCAAGTTATACGCGAGCAACGTACGCGCCCACCCTTGGGCAACCTCCGACAAACGTGGGATGTGCGCTTGTCGCGTGTGGTTTCATGGGAATATTTCTGGAAGGCTTCTGGAACGGACTCACCGAATCAGGCAGTCACTTGGTCTCCTACAAGTTTGGGCGGTTCAAAGTCTTACAAAAAAAATAAAAGAACCATGCAGGAACATCTCAAAAGATCAGTCGAAAGTGTGAGATGCATGGCAGCAGGCCTCT
Source organism: Colletotrichum ledebouriae (assembly GCA_036785755.1). Taxonomy (NCBI): domain Eukaryota; kingdom Fungi; phylum Ascomycota; class Sordariomycetes; order Glomerellales; family Glomerellaceae; genus Colletotrichum; species Colletotrichum ledebouriae. The sequence goes on along the minus strand of JAVHLU010001341.1, from coordinate 30,775 downwards.
CCTGTCAGGGTTCAGGCTCGCTCAACTACGACTTGACTCGGCGTTCTGGCGTAGTTTGAAGCCAAGGCGGCGGTGCACCAAACGGGTGTCAATAGAGAACAGGCGAGGGTGAACAGGGCATTGAATCTTCTGGCTGGGTCGATCAGCGCACTTCGAACCGGCCACTTTCTTTCGGAATAACAGCGTACGGTAATTTTGACTCGCGTTTCCCTCGGAGCGAAGGCCTCGCGTGTTAGGCGCTGATCATGCGGGGTCGACGGCAGCAGGGGCCCTGGTAACTACAGACGACCAGGACGAGACGAGACTTAGTTCACCCAGCTGCTCGGATCGGTTCTCGCCGTCGAGGATGATCGAACATCTCGCCCGTCTGGGCGGTGTCGTCTTCATGAGATGACACGGGTCGATCAGTCTCGCATGTCCGCACTTCTCTATATAAAGCTCCCAGATTGTCCGCCCGTTAGAGATTTCGTTTCTCTCATCATTCAGCAGCAGCGTCAGTCTTTACTCCACTAGTTTCACAGCGATATCACTCTCTTTTCTCTGTTAGCTGTCGCTGATTTCGATTCCCCCTCTTGACAGGTCTGCTGCTGCGACTAAGTCAACCAGACCGGGGCCATCTCTCGCTCTCGTCTGCCGACAGCGAGGAATCTAGCTCTCGGGGTCGCAGAAGACCGTCTCTGTATCTTTCTTCAAAGGCGATACTCAGCGGGTTTTCTTTTGGTAGACTCACTTTTAGAAATGTTCAATATAGGGTTTCACGACTCGTCCCAAACTTGAGCAACATTAAACCTCCCGCGATTGTTTGCAGGATGCTGCGCCGATGAACCTAATGGACTGTCGTCCGAACGCCTCGGGAAGTCTGTTTGCTCAAGAAGCCAGTAGATGGTGATCAGGTTCGTCGGTGGCTTTATTGGATCAGACTCGACGTTCACTGCTGCTCCCGACACCTCTTGCACCCACAATCGAACCCCCAATTCCTTCTCAACGTGGCCATCCTCTTTTCTCTAGACATATCTTTCTCCTCGCCTCCCAGGTACGTGATGTTGATCTCCTCCCCGTCGGCCATGTCCTTGGACGCCCTGAATTCCCACACCCTGCCTTCCCTCCGCTTCTCGACGTTGGGCGCGCACGAATGGTTGAAGAAGCTCGCCCCGGGCCAGCAGCCGTACCCGAAGAACTCCGATCCCTCGTCCTCCAAGGATCGGATGCCAAACGAGTTGTGGCTGTCGCGCGAGGAGAGCAGCAACAGCGTCTCTGGCGTGAGGAGAGGGAGGAGCGGCAGCGGCAGAATCGCGAGCAGATGCAGATAGCTCCTGGTGAAGGCGCTCAAGTTCTCGGCGTTGCTGTACGGCGTCGAGTCCACCGCCAGGGACAGCAGATTCTCCCACTTCTGGAGGCTGTTGTAACGCGCAACGATGCCGCCGACACAGAAGCTCATAACGTCCGGTTGTATGGGTTGTTGGAGCGCTTTCTGCAGAGTCTTGCGGTGTTGCTTCGTGACGGGTGCGCCGGCGCTGCCGTTGAGCCCCGCCATTCTCGCCGTCCGGATCAACTCGGCCTGCGCATTGGTCTCTCTCCACGCTTGCGCGATGTCCTCTTCCTTGGGGCGCGGCAAGTCCGTCTCCACCATCTCGTTGTCCTCCTTGCTCCTCTTCTTCACCAACTTTTCGACTTCGGCCCACGCCTGGACGCCCACGTCCCCGGCCTCGAGCTTCCACTTTGTCTGACACTCACGCGAGCAGAAAGCGAAGCCGACGGCGTTGTCTCGAATGCTCAAGTCTCTGCCGTAGTCGTACTCGAAGCACTGGCCGCAGACCTCGCGCCTGTACTCCCGCAGGAGGACCGAGACGGTGAGGTCGTCGGCGCGCCAGAGCAGGGTACCGGCGGGGATGCCTTGTGTTGCGAAGACGGCGCGGCCGGCCGTTGGGGTGTCCCGGACCTCAAAGAGCGCAGAGACGGGCGCACCGGGAAGCGCCGCCTTTGTTGTTTTTGCAGTTGTAGTTGTTGTTGAAGTGTTCTCGGGGGTCGTTGCCAGGGATGAAGAGGATGAAGCCGAGGACGGCCTCGAGGCGCTCGATGCTGGATAGCTCGTCAGTGAAGCCGCTGTGTCACTTTCGGTGGCGGGATCCATGGTGAGTGAGGGGATGCTAGTCGTGAGCGAGGCTACGGCGTCGCTTTTGGCGAGTCCTAACATGAGCGAGTGCAGGTCAGTCGCGGGAGCCGGCGAGATGGTGGCGTTGTCAGTTGTGATGACATCCATTGTTGAGGTGAGTGAGTGAGTGATGCTTTGCACGTCAGTTGTGAGTGAGTTGGCTTCCTTCTGTTTCACTAGTAGCTCAGGCACTGAGATGAGAGATGGCAATTGACACTCGCGTGAGCTCGGTAAGTTGAGTTGAGTGAGCGTCTGTGGTTCAGTTTAGGCCTCTTTGGGAGCCCGATAGCACAGTTGATGCGAGTAGTAAATATGCAGAGCGAATGTTTGAGGGTCAGCTCTGTAAGTCACGTATACTGCTGCTGGTAGTGAAATGTTGGATGGATAGCATGCTGTTGTTTTTGGTGCTAGAACAAAAATTGCAGTAAGCGAAAGGGGGGGGGGGGGGGGGGGAGTGAGCAAAAGGAGAAAAGGCGAAGTCGGTGGCCAGGACGCCTCTGGAATGGTCTTCAAAAATGTCGTGGCAACGTGGGTGGACCAGACCCTGAGATTGGCAGATTGGGTGGGCCGGACTCTTCAGATTGATGATGAGGCTGGACTACCTTAGCGTGGGGCGATAAAGATAAGCGAGAAGCTTGAGGACTGGAAATTTTCTGAAAGGGTGTAGATTTGTTGCATTACCTCGCAACCAAGAGGCGGTGAGGGCGCCAATGAGGTGTTATGCAATGCTAACACACATTCGACCTCTCTTGAGCAGAGTCCACCCGAGTCACCGCTTGACCGAAAACACAATTGAATGAGAAAAGGCTGCTTCATTCGGCCGAATAGTCCTGTCCGCAAGACGCATACCCCGAGCTTGAAAACCGTCGAGATGAATGCCGTACCGGAGATGCGTCCTCGTGCTCCGTCGGCCACCTCGCTTGAACCCATCCAGGAGCACTGGAATGCAAACCTTTGACCGTCGAACAGGTCGCGGGCCGTTCCGAGGCGGTGACCCTGACGTCCCCTGCCCGATGGAATCAATCCCTCCCGTACCCCCAGCAAACCACCCGCCGCAACCTTCCGTCATGTCGTTCCGGTGCCGTTGAAGCCGAAAGATCATCGTCGCGGGACCTTCCGAAGATATCCCTTTTTTTTTTCTTTCTCGCGTAGAAGCGATTGCTAATTCTCTCGGATGGTGAATTGCGCTGCTGTCTTCGTCGCGGTGTATGCGTGGGTGTGGGACGGCTGCTTCGGCTTCGTTGTGGGAGCGCAACACGCCTTTTCATTTCCTTCTCATGGCGATTCCATCACCGCCCTAGACATTACGACCCTGCGCTATAAATCTCGCGGAATTGTGCGTTTCGTCGCCGAAGATGGGTGTTTGTTTGGAATCGCTGAATTAGCTCCCAATGTGCAGGGTCGTCAAGCTTCGCCAGGACCGGACGAGGCGGGCGTCGCGGGTTTATATACTACTCGGCTTCTCCGGACTGAAAAAAAAAAACAAAAAAAAAAAAAGACGCTGATTCTTCCTCTCCCCTCCGGCCCTGCTCCGAGAAAAGTAGCCGGCCGGCCCGGCAGGCAAGAAGCGCCCGCTCCACCTCGCATCCCGTGATGCCTAATCTCAATTGAAGCCAACTCTTGACTACGATGCCGGAGCTCGCGGCCTCAGTTGAATTTGCTAAATATCGTTCGCCTTTGCCAGTTGAACTTGCGATGAAATGCTACGATGTGTTGTCGCCAATGCTAAAGATTCTGCAATATTCAATCATCATCAACCCAAGGTGAAAACCCATCAAGGATCAAGTTCTCATCCACCGATCAACAACTTACGTCTTGGACGACTGCATTCCAAAACGTCAAGCACTTTAGGTCACCATCCAACGTGCACGTCCCGACTACGTCATGCGCCACCCTCTTGAGTGCCGTCCACTCCGCCCCAGCCAAAATGACGATCTACTTTACTTTGTTCAATACGCCCACGTGCCGGGTAATGGACTAGCATGCGTTTCCGGAAACGTGGGAGCATGCAATACCTTGCATGCCTCATGCGTACAGATCCTCTGTGATGTCTCGTCTTCCTATCTTATGATGTCTTGCAAATGTTTCTCAACTAACTAGTGACATCCATGGCGACGATCTTCAGGTATGCGGTGGGCAGAGATCACAGGCATGTGAGATTCATTGTTTATGATTAGGACTGTAAATTAGGGTTATTTCCATCACCGCAATAAGAACCAAGAGGAATTTTAGGTCTCGGGCGATGAACATATGCTTAGTAGATATAACATTACTTTTCTGCAATCGCAGCCATGTTACATGATGAACTCTTTCCATGTTTGACTAAATAAAACAAATAACACCCAATGAACCATGGTGCTGTTGCCCAAGACGCCAAGAAAATTGGTATTGTCGTTCCAAGCTTCCATTCCACTCACTCATTTCTTCTGCATTAGGGCCGTCGGGAACAAGTGATTAAAAACACAAAGGCATCCGCTGTCTGGTCAAAGAGCCTTATGATTAAAAGTAGCCGCGGTGAGGAATGGCAACGAAGATGGCCGTGAAAATGCCACCAACCAACAGAGCGAACAGCATGGCCTGGAGGAAGATGGTATCCTGGATGGTGCGAAGAGCTGGCTCCTCAATCCATACCTCACGATCAAAGATCTTGCGTACGACATTGCGTTTCTCGTACTTGACGATCCACGGTTCCGACTCGAAGCTGTTGGAGGATCCAAAAGATTCGAACGATGTCTTGCGTCTGTCTTCCTCGCTCTCCTCATCCACGAATAGTTCCCAGGGTCGGACATGACGATGATGCATACCGTGCAAAACAACACACATGCCCTTGTAGGCGGCGACGAGGGTCGAGATGCCGAGTACCCAGCCGATAGCTGCTAGTGCACGCCAACCGCGGCCCGCACGACTGAGAGTGATCAAAATGGCCACAACAAAGGCAATGGCAATGAGACCAACACCGAGCGCGCGGGCGAAGAAGACGCGCGCCGGGTTGCCGTTGCAAATTGACCAGCGGATGAAGTTGGGGTGGGCTTGCTTGCGAAGCGAGTCTTCGACGACTTTGACAGCAATACGGCAAGCTGAGGGGTGTGTAGTGGCGGCAAGCGCGTGAAGAGTAGCATCACGATCCTTGGCCGACAGGTTCAGCTGTCGCGGCGAGCCATCCATAATGTACGTGGCAACGACGCGATCGATTTCCTCGCGGAAGGGCTGGATGGTGACTGGTCAAAGTCAGCAAATGTGAGCGCAGACGTCGAAATTGTCAGTATCTTACACGGCTGCTTAGCACCAACAGCAGTGAAAGCCTCGCTGGCTTGTGACCTGTAAGTCTCGGCGTTCGATTGGCCGTTGGATCCAGTATAGACCGACTCTTGATCGTTGGGAGTCCGCGGCGGAGTCGAGAAGGGGTTGCCATCTTCAACGACAGCTGTGGCAGCGCCGGCCTTCTCAAAGTCGGTACCTTTGAAGATCTCTTGGCCGGGCTTCTTACGCATGCGCTGTGACTTCTCCTTGAACATCCTTTGGAGGATTTCGTTCTCCTGAGCTGTTGTCCATTCAGGGGCGAGTGCAAGGTCCGAAGTCTTGGCCTCCTGGAAGCGCTTGGTGTAGTCTCTGTGCCAGAGGAAGAACTGAAGGTTTTCGGCCGCGAGTTCAATGTAGATCAGGTAGTTCATAAAGTCGCGAACGGTGCAGGGCTGAACTGTCAGCAGATGTTCTGAAGTCATTATGAGTATGCACCTACAGGACATGTGCCCCCGTTGATGATCTTGTCAAAGGCCAACGACTCCGGGATGCCGGCTGGCGTAGTAGACTTGCCGGATTTAAGGGAAGAGGTGGTAGTGCTGCCCTTCTCATCGCCACTGTCCGATACGTCAGAGGTACTTCCGTGGACGGAAGCGCTGTTGACGTAGACCGGGCGGCGGTAGCTGAGGGGAAGTAGGCCCATGATGACTCGGTAAATAGGTTTGAAGTAAAAGAGGGTTGATTTTCTCCTAGGTAAACGATAGAGCAGGCGAGATTACTGTTGTTCTAGGTCGTGTGGAGGATAATATAGAGTAGAATGGATGAATGCAAGTGCCCGTCGGAAACACCTAGTAGGAGAGATTTTTTCTGGATTCAAGCAATGATGTTTGGCAGCAGCCAACCGAGAGCGAAGGATGATGTGAGGCGAGCAGTGCTACCTTGAGATGAAGAAATGCAAGAATAAGATTAGCGCCCGCCTCGTGAAATCACCATAGAACTGAGGTAGCGAAGGCACGACCGCACTGGAATGAAGGAAATAAGCGAGGAAGCAGCCGGGTGATATAACCGTCGATGGAGCGACGCAGCCCTCTCAACTAATCCCGTCCCAAGCATCTCAGGTCTAGGTGCTGACACTGGATATGATGGCCAGAAAGCACGGCTAGACACCACACACACCCACCCATCGGTGGTGGCTACCTAACTAGACCAGGCCTTGGAGCTTTGAGTGGCTTCCGTTGACGGAGAGGGCTGAAACTGGACCAATCCAGAATGTGAGGTTTGCTTCGCACCGGAAGGCTGGCGGGGCCGGATGAAGGAGGCGTCCATGCGGCCCTTGTTTTTGACGGAACGAGACTTGGCCTGAACAACATGGTTGGTGGGGACTAGGTTTCTTCTCAGTATTGACAAAGTGATGCTGATATCAAACTTCGCTTGGCAAGCATCGAAATGGACGCAGCAGTACTAGCGCTGCCGTGCTGGAGTGGAGGCAAGGTATCAGAGGCAGAGACAGAGACAGAGACATGGGGATGCGGTGGAGAGAAGAAAGAATTACGCTAACCATTTGCATCTGAAGTCTCGTTAGTCTCGATTCGTAAGGTAAAGACGCGGAGGAGTGTTCCCTCCACCTCTATACTATGTAAACCGCAATTGCTCCCCGAGTTTGGACCAGACCGCAGTTGCGTCGGAGCTGGAAGTTGTCTTCTCGACGTTAGAGGCGAGAGGCGACGCCTAATCAACGCCGCTTCCCGCAGTTCAAGGCTGCCTCCTCCAACTCCATTGAAGAAGTGACGAGGAGCTTGAAGCGGCAAAATCAAGGCCGATCACCAGCAGCACTTTGTGATTGGCCATGGTAGCTAGATAGTCTTGCACTAGCATCTGGAGCTTTCTCGAAGTAGTAAAGCATGGCTCTACGGCTGAGACATTCCCAGCGGGGCTTGCTTTTTCTTGCACTGGACGGCAAGGTTTCTGCGCATTAACACTTCAGCTCACAAAGATAGTTCCTGGTGAATGTGTCTGCAAGCTGCGATCTCCTGGTGCAGTAAGATGACAGAAGATTGACCGGACGCCTGAAGAACCAATGGAAGTCTGGAGAAGCAGCTGTTTGTCACGATACATGACGCGATAAGGGGTTGAGGGTGCTGGCGATGCCGAACCACCATTGGGAGGGCGCGTTTTGTCCCTCGTTACAGCGTCGGGGGAGGCGAGGAGTCCGTTTTCCGTTTTCCGTTTTCCGTTCTCCGTTCTCCTTTCTCTGGTCACCAAAGGGCTGGACCCGAACGAGAGGGAGCTACCGGTAACCTTCAGCACTATGACGAGCCAGGCGCCGCCTCCCACACGAAGTCTGTTGTGGGCACGGATTTGAGATCTCGTCCATCGGGTCCCGGCCTGGACCAGAGACTCAACCTCAGCTCAGGAATGTCTTTGTTTCTAGGCATCCGCCCAAACCCTGCGACTACATGTTTGGTCTGGAATTCCCTGCTCGTAGGATATCGTGTGGATCAGGTAGCAGAACTCTCAGAGGGTCGCATGGAAGAAAAGAAAGCATCAGTGCAACCATGGCCCTTTTGCGTGGGGTCGAATCGATACATTGGCTCAAAAGAAACGAATAGGGGACGTATTTGGCAGAGTGACTCAGCAAGAGGCAACGTGAACGCCTCCTTCACCACTAGTCCGGGCGAGGCTCACAAGAAATCTGGGAACAGACATTGATGAAGGAAGGCAGGCTAGGTAAGGTATGGGAAGGGAGGGACGCTGAGTCCCAGTAGGCCGACAGGAGAAGGGGTCCCCGGTCAGGCTTGGTCTGTGCTATGGCTCTTGCTGAGAGGTCACATTGACATCGATGCACGGGTCTTCCACGCCAAGTGGGGCAATGTCCACTTTTTGGGGCACCAGGGCAGCTGCAGTACGTACCGCACATGAGGTGGGAGAGGTGCATGCAGCGTAACTTACCTACTGCTTGACAGCGTACCTGCGTCTTCGAGGCTCTTTGACTCCATCACCATTTCCATCCCAGTGGTAATGCTAGACCGAGCCAAATTCAAACATCTTCGAGACGGGTGACAGGCCGGCCATCCCACCTAGTCCCTTTCAAACACCAGCCAGATACAGAACAGACAGCAGCATCCGTCGTCAAAGGAACCGAGCACAAGCGCCTCCGTCTTTCTTTCTAATTAGCTTGGCTGACCAGGCTCGCCGAACTCAGCCTCTGTCCCACAGGTGCGACAACCGAGTCGGTTGCATCCTCGATTGGGTCATGTCCGTGCAGCAAGATTAACGACTCGTCCGATTGAAGCGGACTCCAATGGTCATCCGGTTTTGTGCAGCTTCCTGGGAATGAAACAGTGGTTTACTTTAGCTACAGCATCTTTCATCAAGGCTAACATCTCACCCAAATGCTCCTTTTTTCGTGAGCTGAAGTATTCCTGGTGCCAATCATCGTTTCTATCTCGAACCGATCCCCTAATCGACACATGCCGCCGCAGTGGCTTGGCAGCTTCTCGATACCTACCCTTGGGCTGAGCGGCCCGCACGTTCCCTATTGCGACGCTGTGTCCGGTCCGAGGAGGGGCAAGACCATCGGGATTGGGATTGCTTCCCGCTGCACATGGCTGCCCACAGCAGCCCGAGATCACGTCCCACGCGTAGTATACTTTCGATGAGCTGATGACCTCAGTGTTGGATGCCCGCCACCTCTTGATCACACTTCCGTCTATCGAAAGAGACACACAAACGTTGGGGTTGACGCAACGACAGGGCTGGAGAAATACCAGTCCATTCCCTCTTTGAACGGTTGACTCTATCCGTACACAGGGGCCGCTTGTTTCCCTTGGCTCCGTCGTCCCAGACCGTGTCCTTGGACTGTGGCGTCAACCTTCTGTCACGATCTTAATCCCCAGCACTAACATCTCTCTCCACCTCTGGCTTACCTTATGACAGCTAGAATCAGTTCTCATCAGATTTCCGCCGTCTCCTTGCCCATTCTGCCACTGGACGAATCTTCGTTTCGCCGGAGGCTTGGTGCTGAGCCAGTCTTGATCCAGCCAAGCCAAGGATGTTTCCCCGCACGGCTTGTTCGCTGCGAACACCTCGTGAAACCCTCGCGGGCAACTGGTGGTAGCTTGGCGATCGGCGGCCGCATAAGGTCTCCAAGAATGCGACAGCTCTTGCGTCTTTCTATGTGTTGAATCACGCCCGCTGCATGCTCGGAAAATCAGGCCGAACAGGCCGTGGAAGGCGACAATGACAGGAGAACGCGGGAGACAACGACCACAACGGCCATGGAGAAAACATGCGGTATTGATGATCGTATCGAAGCGAACTTGAATCAGGATCATCGCCTTCGACTTTAAAATTAAAAAAAAAAAATACAGTCCATTCCTCTTAATGGCAAGACAAAGCCCACTTGAGCAGCGGACTTACGCTCTGACGGAATCGACGAACAGCCGTGACTTTCCGGAATGAATAGTTTCATGAAAAGAACGGTCGCCGACAAGTCCGAATTGAAATTGGCTACCGTAGGCGGGGAGAAACTCTTGAGATAATGAACCAACAATGCCGTAGCTCATGGGCACGGAGCTGCAATTCCCAACGTCACCAGTGCTGCTCAGAAATGGCGACAGTATTCACGTCCACATCGTCCTTGAACCACCTCTGCGAGTCTTCAATCCTCACGTCGTTACCGCTCATCTGCCTCTTTTGCATGAGTCCGTTTTGCGCAAAGGTCCAGTCCTCTAAACCATAGGTCCGCCACCACTGCCCCGACTCGTCATGCCATTCATACCAAAACTGGACAGCAATCTTTGGGTTGATTAGCCATGCTCACGACGCGCAGCCCTAGATCGGGAGTTTACGGAGGGAATCTTACCTTGTTGTCGGTAAATGCGAATAGTTCCTTTCTGAGGCGGTAACCATTCTCTTTCTCCCACTTTTTGGTCAACCATTGCTCGATCTCATTCCGACCACGGAGGAAACTGTCCCGGTTCCTCCAGATAGAGTCAGAAGTGTAAGCCATCTTGACTTTGGAAGGGTTCCTGGAGCGTGTCAGTCGCCGTTTGCTCTAAGCAACGAGCAGCACGGACTTGGTGTTCCAGGCATCTTGGGCTGCCTTGACCTTCTTTCTTGCCGTTTCCTCGGTGAAAGGTGGGAAAGGCGGTCTTGATTCATCTGGGGAGGTGGCCATGGTATCGGTCTGATAGTTTCGGCTACGAACTCAATTACAAGGTTATCCTTGAGACGTGAAATCTGCATCTGGACTTTGATAGGAGAGACTCATATACACGTGTAGATGGACATGACGCAACAGCTACGATGGTTTTCGGAGATGCACGAGGAAACGGACGAAGCGGCAGCCAATCACGGGGCGATCCGACAGGGATCTCGGTGTCCGACAGCTGTCACTGGCGCCCTTGGTGTCGCCGCGGGCTTTGATCTCGATGATCAACTCTGGGGCAAGAAAAAAAAACATCCTATTATGAGCCGCAAGGCTTCAGGAACTAGATCAATCTCAATATCGTAAGTGTCTGCATGTCGAGAACGTATTGCTGAAACAGCGTCCGACTTCGGCGCCACCAACAGGAGGGACGCAACATGCGGTGGGCGTGGCGGCGGCCGGTGAATCAGGTACCAGGCCGGACCGTTGCGCCAGGTACCGATGGTGGCCCGGCCGCTCAAGACAACATGCCTAACTGGCTCGCCGATGGACGTAGTTTGTAGCTTTGCACATGTCGACTCCAGTCATGTCGGGCGCACTAGAAGTCAAATACCAATTGCCCTTCCGTTGGTGTCCCAATCCTTGCGGCGATGACAAACTAAGCACTATTACACAATTCGACAGGCTTGGCATGTTAAATCCGAAGAGGGACAAGGGAAGCCGAACGACGCAAGGCTCGGACGGCCGAGAAGCTATCGCGCGCTCTTCTCCCCCTCCCACCGGGAAGAACGATGAAGGAGACGCCGGGGATCGGAGGCAGCGAACGGACGCGGGATAAATGTCCGGTCTTGCGTCACGTCACCCCGCCGTCGAAGCTGGTGGGCCAAGAGGGTGCGCAATAAGGCAAAGTACACTTCACTTGCCTTGACGCAGAGATAAGTGTCTCAGCTAGGTGAGGTAAGGAAGTATGCTGCCCGGAAGTTCTTACTGGAATCTAGACAGCTCAACGGCGGCGGCTGCATTCAGTGTACTTGCTCAGTAAAGACGCGTGGTATTACGCCGCATCACCTTCATTACCTGCTGACCCGATGCCACTACCCACTTCTTTTTTGTCACAGAAACTGAAATTGCAAATACACCTCGTACGGAAACCCGGGAGCGTGCAGGTGCGGCCTACGTGATGGAATGGAAGGACTGGACCAGGAGGCAAAAATGGAAGTCAAAAAGTAGACCCAGGACGGGAAGGAGTGAGTGGTCGTGGACTCGTGGGCCGTAGCCGCCCACGTTTTGCCCCGCGCCCATCTTGAGAAATACAAATCATCGTGAGCTCCACTTCCCTTGGAATCTCGCAGAATTCACCGCGGGACCCTGACTCGAAGATCCAGCCGCCGCCGCCAGCGTTGTCCCACGCCTATCAGGTCCCTCTTGCCGTTGCCGCGAGACCAGCTTCCGGTAGACTACTAATTTGGGCTCCTTCTCTCTTCTCTCTCGGACGTCGAGTTTTCCTTTTCTCTCCTTATCAACTTACAATCTCACTTCCACCACCGCCTCATCACCACTTCATTCCCACCACTAAACCACTAAACCACTAAACCACCAAACCACCCAAACAAAACCCGTCAAAATGGTCAGTCCTATCAAGGTTGGCGAGCAGTTCCCCGAGGGTGTTTCTTTCCAGTACATCCCCTACCAGGCCGACACCGCCGACTTCAAGGTCTGCGGTATCCCCATCAAGTACGACACCGCCAAGGGTAAGTCCACCTCCATCCTCGAACCCGATCGATGCCCTTCAATGCTGATTCCCTTGCCGCAGAGTTCAAGGACAAGAAGGTCGTTATCGTCGCCCTCCCCGGTGCTTTCACGCCCACCTGCTCCGCTGCCCACCTTCCCGGCTACATTGCCAAGCGCGACGAGCTCAAGGCCAAGGGCGTTGACCAGGTCATCTTCCTCGCCTACAACGACCCCTATGTCATGTCCGGCTGGGGCAAGGCCAACAACGTCACCGACGACTTCATCGTGAGTTTTGCCCCTTCTCTGGAGCCGTATTTTGCTGCTTGTTTCTGCCGCCATTGTCACCGACCTGCCAACTTTTTGACCCCTCCCCCTCCTTCCGTGGATGCCTCACCGACTACCTGACGATTCGAACAATGTCCCCACCCCCCACTCTTGACCCCTCCTTCGCGACAAGGCAAACTCCTCAACATGATACCATCAGGGGAGCGAGCTTTCTTCGTCGTCTCACCCCATCACGCAATCCATTCGGCAACTGTGTCCTCTGGCATTTGAGATCGTCGACTAACTCTCGATTTCCCCTCTTAGATCTTCTGCACCGACAACAACGCCGAGTTCTCCACCTCCATCGGCTGGAACCACGGTGAGCGCACTGCCCGCTATGCCATCGTCATCGACCACGGCAAGGTCATCTACGCCGAGAAGGAGCCCGATCTGCAGGGCCAGGAGGTCTCTGCCGTCGAGCCCGTCCTCAAGGCTCTGTAAAGTGTTTTAAATCCTCAAAACACCAGGAGAACGCCTTTTAATGATGAGATGCCCCGAACATTTGAAGAAAAAAAAAAGATAGAGTGGAACGAGGAGATAGCGTTTAGACAAAAGATCATAGAGCTGCTAGACGGATTCGATACTCCCTTTTTCCACCATAGATTTAGAGCAATGAAATTCCCCTGATGAAGGACATGCTATGCCGCTTTCTCATTCAGTGAAGAATGTGATGAGAACGTAGCCGAAAAGTTGAAGTTGTCAAACGTGACGCGGGGTTTTTGTGGTGCGGTCTCGGAATTCCGATGGACTCGGCGGTGGCTCCGATTCGTCCCTCCGATGCCTTACCTCACTTTTAGCCCGGTGACAATTTGTGTGTGATTGAGCAGCGGTTCGTCTCAAGTTTGTGTTGCATCATGAGCCAAGGTATGTATATTCTTATCTACTAAACTCAACCCACGAAATCCTACTTTTCCATCACTGCGACTGCGACTTTACGCGAGATATTGCCTGATGAGACGTCCTTCGCGACTTTACTGCTTGTACGTCGGCATTAGATGATGATGCAAATGCAGACGAGGAATTATTTGCCGCGAGGAGTCTTGTAACGTTGTTTAACCCCGCAACTGGGAGGCCTACGTCAATTCGATGCTGCCGTGGTTGAGTCTCAAACCACAGGAAATCACCTTCAATCGGGAAAATGCAGGCAGCCATGCATGTTCGTCGCCCTCATCTTCAACTACTCGGCTTCCTAGTTCTGCATCACGTCACTAGCATCTCACACGGCTCATGCCAACTTACAAACATCACGACGACTTTAAGTGGGCAGACGACCACGTTCCTGCCACGGAATAGCATCACCTCCCTCAAGCGAGACACGCAACGTATTCTTCGTCTTTTTTTTTGTTTTTAAGTTGGTAATCCCGTGGGACAATCCATGCATTCCGTGCTACCGTGATTGTGTAGTTATAGAACCAGCCGTTCAAAGCACAAAGAACCCTCGACTCCGAATTTGTGTGACCTGGTCGCGTATTGTCCCTCTTGGCACAAAAAAGGTTCATTCATCCCCACCACCAGCCGATTCCCCGGCGGCGGCGTTCTTTGATTCCGAGGTCACTCAGAACCGCCACCGTCGTCGCTGTTTTGTTCATTTCCACGTCTTGCCCCAAAAGATCAGGAACCCTCGACAAACCCCTCAACAGTCAAAAAAGACGAGACTGGATTTAGCGGGTCTTGGCCTGGACCTTGGGAGCAGAGCCCTTGGCGCCCTGCTTGCCGACGATGCGACCGGTCTGGCCCTTGGCGGCGGCAGACTTGGCCTTGTCGGCCTTCTTGGCGGCGGCGGAAGCGGCCTTCTTGTCCTTGGACTCCTTAATGGCTTGGGCGCGAGCGGCGGAGCGGGCCTCGGGGCGCATGGAGCGCTTCTCCTTGATCACATCGAGGGAGGCACCAACGATGGCACGCTGGGCCTTGACGGTGCGGCGGGTGCGCTTCTTGGCAACCTCCTGTTGGGGGCGTCAGTCATTGTATCTTGACAAGTGCACCTCGACCTTGGAATGCGGATTGTGATGCAGGGGAGAGAGAGCTCCGGAAACACCGAGGTCGACGGCGAGAAACGTACCTCAGAGATACCCTTGCGGTGTTGACGGCGGTACAAAACGGTCCAGGAGATGCGGCGGGGGTTCTTGCGCTGGAGGAAGAGGGACTCGGACTTTCCGTTCTGGAAGCGGAAGATCTTGCTGTCACCACGGACGTAGAGCTTACCCTGCATTTCAGAGTTCTCGTCAGCATCTGTCTCCTTTTATGCGGTGTCTTGCAAATGTCCTCCTCAAATGGCCCAGTTCGCCCCGCTGTCTTGCCCCGTCGATTGCGCTTGTATTTCTTGCTCTTGCTTCCAGCTTTTGCACCTGTGCGTGCTCCGTACCCCTGCGCGAAAGCTTTCATTCCTCCTCAAAGACAGCGGTCCTTCGGTCGACGGCGAGACGCGGTGGCGTGGCGGAGAGGCAGGAGTTCTGGTGGTCACCGTACCTTTCCAGGGTAGATTCTCTGGCCCGAGAACGTGTCGTCGTACGTGCGCATCTTCTCAGCCGTCAGTAAGACTCCTCAATCAATATGCCCATCTCTTCCGGATCTTCCAGAGACCATCTTCTCCAACGATGCGCCGCGCCGAAGCCTAGATTCGTCGTCCACTCGTTGTGCCATCCACAGAGGAAGATTTCGAATCAAGGCTCGGTAGGCGCGATCGTCGAAAGAATTCCGTCTCCTTCGGTACGAGGGAGAAAAATACGGGCGTGAGGAAGAGCAGACATAAGGAACTGCACATACATTGGCGGTATTGAATGCGAACGTTGGCTGACTTGTCGGTGATGGGTGGTCGAAGGGGTCGGGGAGGAAACGGGTTGAGCGGACAGGGCAGCAGCGCCTTTCTCTCGAGATTGACAATTTTCGACTGCGCACACTGCGGGCGGTCGGGTGTCGTGGGTCGGGGGGGAGTTGTGCCCTGGCCCCACTATGACCGTCTTCGCTTAGCGAGTCCAATCACGTGGTTGTGTGCTACTGTCTTGTGGCTTGCCCTGTCGTGCCCTGTGGCGGTGCAACGAATTGTTAGATAGCAGATTACCTACCTCATTGGGTCCGCTCTGCTGCAAGCAAGCTTATCGGAATGGTCGACACCAAAGTCATCACATTGACCTCGGGATGAGCTGCTGGCCGAGATTCTCGCGCCCACTCCTGCAACGAATGGTCGCAGATCCGAATGCCGTGGCCGATCTGGTCATGCGCCGGTTTCGAGAGCTGCCAACCAAGAGGAAACCTGCAGTCAGAGACAATGGCTTACACGAATGGGTTCCTCTGAGCGGCATCGTTGCCGAACAAGACGGCGTGTTGGCGTGCCTCTCTCTTGCGTAAGTTAGGCGTTGTCTCAGTTAGGGGAGGTTGTGACCATTCGAATCGTGAAGTTGACGCATGGTATGAATAGCGAGGTTTATAGCAATATTAAATCAAGCACTCCTTCGTCTCCCGTCTTTTAAAAGTGACCAACATGCTGACGTCCAGCAGCACGGGGATGAAGTGCCTACCCGCCTCCAAGCTTTCTCAGGCCAAAGGTAATGCCCTGCACGACTGGCACGCGGAAGTCATCGCCATTCGCGCCTTCAACAGACACCTTCTGGACGAATGCCGTCGTCTTCTGAACCCCTCCTCAGAAGAACCGACTTCCGGCACTTCAATACTCAGACGTCGGGAACCCCACGAGATGTCCCCCGAAGCTCCGCAACTATTCACGGTCAGAGATGACGTGCGGTTGCACATGTATTGCTCCGAAGCGCCGTGCGGCGACGCGAGCATGGAGCTCACGATGGCGGCGCAGAAGGACGCCTCGCCGTGGGAAGTCCCGACCACGCCTGTAGCCAGTTCCGGAACTCAGGCTTCCGAGGCGATGCCGGGGCGAGCGTACTTTTCCCAACTCGGTGTCGTCCGTCGCAAGCCTGCGCGAGGTGATGCGCCTCCGACCATGTCCAAGTCGTGCTCGGACAAGATTGCGCTGAAGCAGTGCACTTCCCTGTTATCCTCGTTGACATCTCTGCTCGTGTATCCGGGCAACGCGTACATTGCTTCGCTCATCCTTCCGGAAACTCAATATTCCGCCACTGGCTGCGAGAGGGCATTTTCTTCACGCGGACGCATGAAGGCCGTGGCCGGACGAAAGTGGAGGGGCGGATACAGATGCTCTCTATTCGAGGTGTCCACTACGGATAAAGAATTCGAGTTCTCGAAGAGGAGCGTGAGAGAGAGCGCGGGGAAGATTGCGGCGAGTAACCTCGCTGCGGTCTGGACTGCTGGCGGGGTCGATGAGGGGACTATGGGTGGTGTTTTGCAGGGCAGGAAGGCGTTCGACAGCAGAGGCGCCAGTGCGCTTTCTCGCCGGCGGATGTGGGAGGCTGCCAGGGAGATTGTTGATAGCCTCGGCGAGGATGGGGGCTCTCTAACGAGGACCGTCCACGCTTCGACGTATGCCGACGTGAAAGGGGGCGAGCATCTTGCGGCTCGACGTGAGGTGAAGAAGGAAGCGAGACAAAAAGCCCTGGCTGGGTGGATGGCCAACGTTGGTGATGACGATTTTGGGCTCGTGTAACAGTCGGAGAATTCGACATTGAGTATAGTTACTCACAAGGTCATAATAATGTGCTGCAGCGAAGACTGAAGACCAACGGCATATCAAACTTCGTGTCACGTCACGAGAACAGAACATCCAGGCTTCGCAGTTTATCATTTCGCAGACTCGGTATCGCACGTGAGCCGGCGACAAAACATTTCACAAACGCTTTTAGTCAGAAGGCGTCTCGCCATTACACGGAGATCGTATTTCGAAGACTCAAAAACTGGCGAAGGGAGCACCAATGCTTTTGAGACGGCCGTTGCGTGTTGCGCGGAATTTGTTCTTCGTTTTGATTCCCTTTTTCCTTAGTAAAAGCACACGCTGAAAAAAAGAAGTGGTGTTTCCACGGGAACCCGGTATTTCGACAACAACTCCCCAAGATAAACCTTTGAGAGACGAGACCAACAAACGTTTTATTTGAGTTTACGTTTTTTTTTTCTTTTCCCCCTCTTCGTCTCTCTTACTCGACCTTGCTCTCAAAGTTCTCACCCTCGACCAGGTCGGGAATGTCGTCCTCCTCACCGTCCTTGCCCTCCTTCTGCATGTTCTGGTAGCTCTCGGCGAGCTTGCGCAGGGAGGCGAGCGAGTCGGGGCCGAGCTGGTTAAGGATGCCGGGGACGAGCTCAGTGAGCTCCTTGTCCTCGCCGTTGCCGTAGATGGCGAAGGTGTTGGCGGGGACGGCAGCGTGGACTGGAGGACTGGTCTCAGCAGGTTTGTTCTCGTACGTGAGCACGCAAGCGCAGCGGCCGCGACAAGATGCGGCAGCAGCAGTTATGGAAGGTGCTGGGATAGCAGAGTGACATACCCTTGGGGGCAGCGAAGTGGATGACGTTGCCGTCGGACTTGAACATGTTAACCTCCTCAATGGCCTGGATGGGCTGGACGTTGAGCTTCTTCAGGGCAGCCTGGAGCTTCTTGTCGTCGGCGGCAGAGCGGGCGGGCGCGCGCTTGACCTTTCTGCGGGGGGTTCCCTTGCCGCTATTGTTGGAATCGGTTCGTTAGCCATCTGTACTCGTAGCCAAACAAACGCGGTGGCTGTCTCAATGTTCTGGCCTGATGATGTTCTTTCTTGACTGTAATTTTTTTTTCCCCCCCTTTCTTCGGTCGGGGCTGACAGGTAGGGGAGGTGAGGGGTCATTTTCGCGGATTGGTCACAACATACCCTGCGCACACCTCGTCAGCCTTGCTCGGCGAGTCAAACAGCAATCACGAATTCAGCGTCACGAAAAGAACATACCGATACGCGCGGAGGCACCGAGCTTCTTGAGGCGTTCCTGGACGTCCGACATGGTTGCGGGCAGATATCGACGGTTTTTGGGAGGGAAGGTGGTGGTTTAGGCGGGAGTGGGGTGGGAATGTAGTAAGGTGAGGGAAATCGGCGGGTTTAGGTAGGTAGGGAAGCTGTGCGCGGGTACCTCAGGGCAATTAGCAAAAACTCCTTCTCTCGTCTGCGCAGGCGGGAAAAACCCGGGCAGCCTGGCGTCTTCCGACCAGGCAAAAAAAGGCTTGAGAGGCACGGCTGCAAGCTCGCCGATTTTTCCACTTACCCGTCACTTTGTTCGTATGTCCCGTAATATATCGTCAGGCCGAGCCGCGGGAGCTCTGGTGATGGTCAATGTAAAGACGGATGTTTTGTGCGTGCCAAGATTCCTCGCTTGCGGAAATACCTATGTGCCGAGCGGGTGGTGACCTCACCTGCTCCTTACCGAGCCTTCACCGAGCAGGGTGTGATTCGGTGAAGCGGCGGCGGCGGGGCATTCTCACGGATTTCGCAAGGAGACCACGGAAGTCTTGCGCGCGTAGAAGTACGGCAGAGAGTTTGTGCCCACTTCATCGTGGTCTCTTTTGACTATTTCCAGACCAACTAACCCAAATGTCGTTCCCCTGAACGCCAATTACCAGCCCTCAAAGGTTTCATGGTATCTCCTGTTGTTTTATAAACATTACGGTAAGGCGTTTCCCGAGGTGTCCAGCCCAGCATGTATAATACATCCTTCGATCTTGTAAAATTACGCCCGCACAGCTTCACAAGCCCGATTCCTTTCTCATCGCTTCTTGCTGCGCCTTGAGGTCGTTGTCCTGCTGTTTCTTTGCCGCTAGTTGGGCTATCCTCTGTTTCTCGATATCTTCGTCGCGCACCGCCCAGACTAATCCTTTGTTAGTGTATGCTCTTAATGCAGGAGAAAACGCAGACGCACTTGGCCTGTCCGATTTGGAGTACTCCTTCAGCTTTGTCACAAAGTGGTCGAATTCGGCCTGTGTCTTCTCCCGATTCTCCAGACTCCGCTTCTGTAACTCGGGGTTGTATCTCTTAAACAACTCTTCTTCAGTTGGCGTCACCCAAATTGTGAATGCTGGTCCGCCGATGCAAATGGCAGCTCCTCTATCGGCTTGTCAGATTTCCTCTCTCTTCCGCTGCTCCCAATTGAAGTCGACGTACCCGAGCATCATCTTTCCCCACAATTTCCAATTGGTGGCCTTCTTCGCCGCCATTATGAACGTTTGCTCGTCAGCGAAATTCGCAATGCAAAGTGATGCAGCAGCCGAGGGCCGGTGTTGAGTTTTTCAGACCGAACCGCTTCAACGGGTGGGACAATGATAATGCTGAGGTCGATGACGAACCTTACGCGCTTGCCGGGAAGAGCAGGCGGTAAAGGGTATCCCAGAGCTTAGGTAATCAGGTTATTCAGCCGCTACCTTAGAGACCCATGCAGGCCTGCGAGTGGTTCTGTCACGCCCGGAGCATCTCATACTTCCAGAGGAACCGCACGGTGATATGTGGCTTGTGCACCTTCAACTATTCAATTACTCGTGCCCTACTGTTCCTTTGGCTTCTCAGCCTCTCAATCAACAAGTCAGATGCCGTTGGAGATTGATTGATCAAAGTTGGCCACGGGACTCACTACGTTCAGCGGGTGTGGCACACCATTCCATAGTGATGGCATCGCCGCTTGCAACAACCCACAGACCAGCTCGCCTCATCCCTGGCCAGCAATGTCGCCTACCGTGGGATCATCGATGGTTGACTGCGACTGCTGGTTCGCGGCGCGGGCGGGCGGGATAGCACAAGGCCGTAGGTTGGGGCTGTGTGTTCGTCCTTACACTCTGTCCACACTACAAAGCCGCATAAGCAGTGGTTACATAAAACACCACGAGCAGCAAGTTGTTTTGTTGGTTCGATGCGACAAGATGCAAAAAAGCTGCGGAAGAGGCAGCATCATCAGAAACCAACGAATAAGAGCATCGGGAAGTGACCGACGCTTTACCGCCATCAACAACAAGAACATAAAACGTAGTTGCCGTTTTCCCGTGCTCTGACGGACAGGGCACTTTCTTTGGCTTTTTTGGAGTAAGACTTCCCCGGAAACACATACTGCGCGGGAAGTTGCCCGCCCCCAAACACCTATCAACGGCGGAAGTTCAAGCTCAGTCCAGCTGCGCCTTTCGGGGCAGCAGTCGAGCCCCTGTGACGGCATAGGATTTGCTGGTTTTTATTTTCCGTCGCTGGCGACGTATTGCTGCGTCTTCTATGAATATATTGATTATTGATTCGGTCGCGTCCTCGTGAATGTGGGAAGTTTGCTAACCCAGAGCAAGTCTTCGGCCCCCGCAAAGACAAGCCGGCTTGCGACCGCTCAGCCCTCCAAGGTTATTTAGTTTAGCACCCTCACGAGGGGAAAAGGTCTTACCTCAAGCCATGCAGCCGCGTAGGAGAAGAGGCAAAAGGCGACTGGTTCATGACCGCGGATGGAAGCTGATCCACACCCATGTTCTTGGCCGAATGTTGACCGGGCCGAACGGCTCTTGAGTCTTCCCTTGATGGTGCCCACTCCGGAGGCGGCCGGCGGCGACGGCTGGAAATACGGAAACTCCGCAAAAGGTACGACAGGACAGAGGCCTCCTCGACGTGACCAATGGCCTTCACAGATATTAGCAAATGGAGCAGATGCGAAGCCTCATGCATGCACGAAAGACCATTTTCCTACTAGTAATGCGTATGCGTGCCCTCATGGCCCATCCACACCAGGAAGCTACACGTCAAAGCCACAAGGACCTCTGCGATCAGAAAATAGGCTAGCGGCGCAGCCTCGGGCTGACTGCATGGGCCGCAAATCCATCCCCCACGACGCAGCACCGAGCAGAAGGACGAAAGGACGACGGGAAGTGGAAAGACGGAGGGGAGCAGAGATGAGACGAAATGTCGCGGACAGGGCAGGCTTTCGGCGCACAGAGGCTCTATGGAAACTTAATTGCCCCTGGTATCGGCACTGACGAAGCAGTGAGTGAGGGTCCGGAGGTAGAGTTGTGTAGGACTTTGGGACTGTTCCCTCATCCGCTGTCTTGTTCGGCGCTCTCGTTGAGCGATGGACATGACTTGCGGACGACCAGCAGCGAGGTAGCCGAACCCCCTGGCTGCTGCTGACTGTGTGATAATTCTGGAGAATCCAAGGGCAGAGGCCCAGAGGACCGTACTCCAAAGGGGCAGAGGTGCCGCAACTGGAGGATCGGAAGGGGGCTGGAAGAAGGGCCCAATCAGGTTCGCCACCCTGGAGTTTCTGATACAGCAGCTCTGGGCTCTGTGGTAAGGTCCACAGGTGCAGCCAGAACGCGCATTGCTTCCGTTCTTTTAAGGACCAATCCTTGGTCTTAATAGAGCATGTTGTGCGACTTTGGGCCAGGGCATCGCTCGCGGTGGCTGAGGGCAAGTTTTATGACGAGTTGTCGGATGAAGCTTTAGACTCTGTGGTGTTGATTTAGGAAGTGTCTTTGATTCTGCCTCGTGAGCTGCAAACAAAAGTCGGAGCTGGAATGGATGTCTGGCATCTAAGATGTTGCTGAAGACGAGAGCCACACAGAACCGTGTCGACTGGACGGAAGCGGCAATTTCACGTCGTTCGAATGAGTAGTTGGTTGAGTCTTTAGGCGGTGGTGGAAGCGCTGTGGAATGCGTGGAGTCAACGTATCCGTGGCCATGACCTCAGTTCCAAGTCAAGACGCTGGGAAGACCCTCCTTACAGCGCTCAGAGCCCTTAAAACATTCCTTGGGCGAGTCGAAATCGCTTGTCTCGACCAAGTTGATTGCAGAGAACATGACCTAGCATGTAGAGCGCAGTTCAGGAGGCACCGACTGGATATGCCATCAACTTCACAACGGCGCCAAGAGAGGCAGCGAGGCGCAATATGAGGTACTCATGCCGCAGTCCGTCTTGCGAAGGGGCGGGAAAGCGGGAGGCCCCATGCTCAGGGACAAAACAGGGACGACAATGATGATGTATGTACACAGTAGTGGTGGAGTATCTATTTGGTATTCGTACCGCTGCCTGCTGGGATCCGGGGCCGTGGCTTGTTGGATCTTAATGCGCCTCAACGGCCCATTGGCTTCGCAATTCACGGTTCCAAGTGGTCCTGAGTAGGGTTGGGGTGCTCTCCTGCGAATAACAGAGCACAACGGCCTCCTCGACGGTCCTATGGGCTGAGTTAGATGCAGCAGTGCGAGCGCGGCATCCCGTACCTTACCTTAGTGAGGAATCTAGTGTGCCTTAGGTATTAGGTAGTATACCTAAGGTAAGTGGAGTACTAAGGTAAGGTAAGGTATCTCAGTACCTGAAGGTAAGGCACTTATGGTTCTCTCTGCAGAGCTTTGCCCGAGCACAAGCATGTACCGAGACGGCGTAGCATCGCGCTGAAGATGGAGAGAGACACTTGGGTGAGAAAAGAAGATTCGGGATCAAAATAACATATCGCACTCACTCAAACCCTCTGCGTGATTTTAGGATTTGTTTCTATTACCTGCAGACTTTTTGTCTTCTTTTTTTGTTTTATTGGTATGTTGTGGCCAGTCTACGTCAGGTAAACAGATGTGTAGGTGGTAGGCACCTGAGGTTCCTAGGTAGGTAAGATACCTCAGGTACCGTAGTTAGGTAGAGACTGAAGCCTTACACCTCGGAATAATGGGAGGAATTGAAGGCAACAACCGGGTTAAGGTAGACGGTACGTACCTGCCCAATCTCCCACAAGCAAGCAAGGACGTACTTCCATCAGCCAACCAACGAACCCGCCGCAGCATCAGCAACCGGCCGGGAGCCCTGGGAGACGAGACACAAGACAACCCCTCGTCCGCTGCCTTTCCGTACCTAAAAGGTACCTCTATTGAGTCCATCCATGATCTACCCAAGTACCACATTCAGCCCATAAGGTAGGTATCCGTCCAGCCCAACCCACTCCCCCAGTCTCGTGCTCACCTGAGCAGCAGTTCATCGACAGCAATAACAGCACTACAGACACCTCGCTCCTTTTGGTGTGGGTGTATGTGAGTGTGGGTGGTGCTTCGACGCATGCATGAGGTCGACCTCTTCCTTGCTTTCTATCTCTTACCTCCCCTTTCTACTCTCCTTAAAGCCCAACACCACACCATTCCCTACCTTACTTCGCCTTATTAGACCCTCCACTGCTTTATCTGACGCGAAACACTGGAACGACACCCTCGCTGTTCACCAAGCAAAGACCAAGACAACCCGTCCAGCCCCCTTCACTCCCGCCTCTTGGATGTGAAGTCAAGTCGCTGGGTACCCATTGGTCCTTGGTCCTCGATTAGCTCCATATCCACCGTCACTATCACTGCCACCAATAGACGCCGTGTTCCGGAAACACCTGCGATCTCTCCTTGACGTCGGCTCTATTGAACTGAAGCAACCCGGCCTTGCTCTCCCGCACTGCCCAGCGCGCGGCTCAAATCGT
The DNA here is from genome assembly GCA_036785755.1 of Colletotrichum ledebouriae. NCBI lineage: Eukaryota > Fungi > Ascomycota > Sordariomycetes > Glomerellales > Glomerellaceae > Colletotrichum > Colletotrichum ledebouriae. The sequence continues at coordinate 6,847 of JAVHLU010001341.1, read as the reverse complement.
CCTTTCTTATTCTCTCCTTTTTTTTTCTTGTCTTCGACTGCCCATCCTGCTCAACCGTTAGTATACGACCTGAATTGCTGTGGACAAGCTTCAAGAAGAAAGTCAACGTTCGACAATCGCCTGCAAGAGACCGCGCTTCCCGCATTGCCTGGTCCGCCGAAACTGTCGATCAACATTCAGCCGAAACGCGCTGAATCCCAGCATTGCCAGCAAAGGAGAACGGCCTTTCACACCCCCGCCAGCCCTTGAAGTTGCGCTTCTTTCCTTTCCTCGGACTGCTTCCCAGCAATGAGCCTGTTGTAGCCCGATTCAATCCCGGAAAGCTGTGGAGCTACACCTAATTTCCCTCCTTACCAAGACCACCAGGGCACACCTCATGCGATCCAGAGCCGCGCTGGAGCTCTTCTGAATCTGGCACTTTTCCGACCTCTCGGACACTGAACAATCAATAGCAGCAACAACATCAACAAAAAAAGAGAACACGCCCACACGTATCTTACACACTAACTGATCGAAATACGCACGAGCTGTGCACCGATCGCGCCGGTTTCCCCTGCTGGCGATAACGAATTGCCAGTCACCACTCGGCTTTGAATCGAGAGTAGGCGGGAAAGCAGACCAGACGATGGCAGGATACCCGGGACAGCGCGCCTACGGCGGTGGCCCGCCTGCGCCTCGTCCTGGTCCCGGACCCGGTCCTGCTCCTCCTCCCCAACAGTACGATAATTACCAGCAAGACGGCTACGGCTACGACGACTATTACGACAACGGCTACGGCCAAGACTACGGAGGAGGGTACCATAACCAGAACTATAGCAGAGGTCCCCCGCCAAACCAAGGATATCCGCAACAGGACTACTATGGCGGCGGCGGTCCTGATCCCAACGGCCCGGGTAGAGGAGGACGACCGCCGCCACAGATGGGAAGAGGAGGTCCAATAGCACGTCCTCCGACTGCTGACGGAGCGCGGGGAGGCTACCCGCCTCGCGGTGGTCCTAGTGGACGAGGAGGCCTTCCCGTGGGACATGGAGGCAGACCCGGTCCTTTTGAGCGATCGGCCAACTCAGACCCAGCCGGTAAGTCGCGCGACGAACTTGACACCCTCGTGTGCTGATCCTTCACAGCAAACCGCCCTCGACCGCAAGATGGTGGCCCCATCAGCCCGCCAGGCGCCCAGGGGTTCGGCGGCGGCGCTTTTCCCTCTTTTCCCGGACGCGGTCGCAAGACGGACCTCGACGCTGAGAAAAAAATTCTGAATAAGATGGCCGGCATAGACCTCGGAGCACAAGGTCCGCCTCATCGACAGCCGAATGGCAGAGGGCCCCCTTCACGAGGATATTCGGACCCGAGACATGGCCCAGATCCGGGCTACGGAGGCAGGGACGACGGCTATGGGCCGCCGGGGCCACAAGACAGCTTTGCGCCTCCGCCCAGAAGCATGACGATGCCGGTCAACGATCCGATGCAACGGCGCGGACCGCCGCATAGGCAGGACACATACGGCGGGCCCGGAGGACCTGGAGGCCCTGGGGGACCGCCTCGTGGTGGAGTTCCTCCCCGGCCGTCGACGGCGCAGGGCAATAGGATGCCACCGCAGCGCATGTATCCTCCTAACCAGCCGCCGCCAGCTCAGAACGGTTACGATGGATACGACGGTGGTCATACCAGTTACCGAGATACTAGGGCTTCCTTCGGCGACGTTTACGACGCCTACTACCAGCCATCGCGGATGAGCAATCAAAGCGCTCACAGCAACGCTGACTACAGGGGCCAAGGAGGCGTTCCTGACTTTGACGCACAGCCAACGCACCGCCCTCGCGGTTCTTTTGAGCAACACATGAGGCCTGGCATTGCAGAGCACACTCAGCCGGGTGCAAAGCGCATGCCGGAGATGAGCCGCACGAAGTCACAGCCGGATCTCAGACAATCACAGCAAGCCGTGTTTGAAATGGCCGGCGACGCGCCGCCGATGCCCCCGATGGACGGAGGCTACCAAGACCCTTATCATGGGCCCAATGGCTGGGACCACCCTCAACAACCGCCGCAGATGGGGCGTCCTGGTCTCTCTCACGGCCCGTCGCCCAGCCGTAGCGGCGATTCACTTCCATCTCATCCGACTCCCGTTCGTCCTGGCCACATGCCTAACTCCATGGTCAGCATGAACGACAAGCCTGCGCCTGTCCGCAACTACAATGGCGGGATTGGGGGACCAACACCGCCTGGTGGCCCTGGCGCGCCACCGCCGCCGCAGTCGGCTCAACAGCCCAACGCTCCTTCGTTCACAGAAGTGTCGACGCCGGTGACTCAGGAAGAGATGGAGCGACTGCGCCAGACTATCAAGGCGAACCCGAACGATCAAGAGTCTGCTCTGAGACTGGCCAAAAGACTAGTAGAGGCGGCGGACACCCTAGCGCCTCAACTCGCCGACCCTAAGATGAGAGTCCGCGCTCGCGAGAAGTATCTCATGGACGCGAACAAAATTCTGAAGAAACTTTCGAACGCGCAGAACTCCGAGTCCATGTTCTTCTACGCCGACTGCCTCGGACGTGGTCTATTTGGAGCGGAGCCGGACAACAAGGAGGCTTTCACACTGTACCAGTCGGCCGCGAAGCTGGGACACGCGGCGGCGGCGTACAGAACGGCGGTGTGCTGTGAGATTGGTCACGAGGAGGGCGGCGGCACGAGGAAGGATCCTCTCAAGGCGATTCAGTGGTACAAGAGAGCCGCAACGCTGGGAGATACTCCTGCCATGTACAAGGTGGGTATGATTCTTTTGAAGGGACTGCTCGGGCAGCCCAAGAACCCGCGCGAGGCTGTCGGTTGGCTGAAGCGAGCTGCCGAACGTGCTGATGCAGAGAACCCTCACGCTCTTCATGAGTTGGGTCTGCTGTACGAGTCTGCGGCTCCGAGCGACGCCATCGTTAAGGATGAGGGGTACGCTTTCACGCTGTTCAGACAAGCGGCAGATCTTGGTTATAAATTTTCGCAGTACCGTCTGGGATGCGCCTTCGAGTATGGCTTGATGGGCTGTCCGATAGATCCGCGACAATCCATCATGTGGTATTCGCGAGCCGCGCAACAAGGGGAGCACCAGTCTGAACTGTCGCTTAGTGGATGGTACCTCACTGGTAGCGACAATGTGCTACAGCAAAGCGACACGGAAGCGTACTTGTGGGCTCGCAAGGCTGCTATGGCTGGTCTCGCAAAGGCCGAGTATGCCATGGGCTACTTTACTGAAGTAGGCATCGGTGTCCCGGCCAACATGGAGGATGCCAAGCGGTGGTACTGGAGAGCGGCTGGTAAGTCAACTTCTCGCGTTCTCTGATTGATGATGGCTAACCCAGCCCCGCAGCTCAAGACTTTCCCAAGGCCCGCGAACGCCTCGAAGACCTCAAGCGCGCCGGCAAGAACGGACCGCGACAGCGCGAGCGCATCTCCCGCAGCAAGATTGGCAAGCAACAAGAAGGCGAGTGCGTCGTCATGTAGACAGGCGCTCAGAAATGAGCACCAAAACATGTAATATGAGCGGTCGCCGGGCTGGACTTCCCTGTGTCGAAAACCGCGATGACGACAACGTAGATGGAAACGGGAGAGGGCATGAAGTGAACCGTGTACTTGTACGGCACCGACACATACACTCACGAACGACCAGACGAATGATGCAATCTCGGGGATTGCTATTCCAGGGCTCATTAGGGGATCTCAAGCGAAAAGTTCTTCATAGTCCAGTGGTGTTTTGACACCGGCGTTTTTCTTTCCTTTTTTTCTCTTTCTGGGGGATATGCTACATGTGTGTTTGAAGTAAAGCTACGAAAGTTGGATGGGTAGTGAGATAGCTCTCAATTACGCGGCGCCAATATCGTGAGGAAGCGCCTGTTTGCATAATGGCAGGCCTGTGGGCACGGCGCGTTTTCTCACAAACATGTTATACGGCGTTTTAGCATACATAACTATCCATTGTTATGATATTGTCGTGTAATTACTGAGTGAGGGCGGCCAGCGGTTTGAGTTTGGTACAGCAGCCAGCCGATATCTCATATTTCCACCGACATTTGACGTCGCCGGGACCGGGTAATACTCTATCTTGGCGCCATAGGGAATCCCACCAGGATGGGAGGTTTCTCGAAACGAAAAATGCTGCGACTAGGCTTCGCCGTTTGCTAGGTACACGGATGGGAAGGTATGTAAGGTAGGTTATCGGGCTAAAGTGGGGATTTACTCGTGATGCACACCTCAAAACGCCTCGCTACTTATTTCTCTCTCTCTCTGTCTGTCTTCTTTTTGGCTGTATGGAATGAATGCCGGGTACCTCCTAGTCACCTTCAGTTTAGAGATTCCTTCCCGTGGAGAATTGTGGTCACAGGAAATTTGATGGTACTTCTGGTATTGAACTACGCGGGTGTTTAAAAGCCTTTGCAACCTAAGCTACCATGAGTCCCAGAATTTCATGAGCCCTCATTCACCGCCAAAGTTGTCCAGCAACACCCGGACGAATAAGTTTGAGGCAACAGTCGGAAGCGGTCCTCAGTGAGGTAGGAGAAGTCACAGAGCGCCACCAATTCTCACCAGGCGACCCTAAGTGAGTTACAAAGTGGCCAAGTGCCACTTGAAGCCTGAAAGTGGGAGAAGGGAAACGGGAAGAGGGCCGCAGGGGCAGAACCCGCGTGGTAGGCATCACGTCTTATAAAGCTGAACTGCGGATTGAGGTTCACAGTGTCTGTGGATTTCTCTGAATCTTTCAGGTCAAGGTTTTATTTGAAATAGATATAGGAGTTATCAAATACTCTTAAGCTTTTCTTCGACATTCAGTGTGAAAGACACTCTGGTGGTTTTTCAAAGCTCCTGCACGCCACCCGCCATGAAGAGATAGATTCAGCTGGCGGACTCTGGATGTTAATCGGTCCACACAACATCACATCACTTATTGAGGTGTCTGGCCTTCTGAGGAAGGCGGTGGAACCTGTAGTGAGACCATCTCATAATGAAAAGCACTGGGTTAAGAAGAGCCAATAGTCACTTCTTATTGTCGCTATGGAATTAGTACTCGCTTATTTTGGAACTATGGAAAAGCGCTTTATATATTAATCATTTACTATCCAGTGTGTTGAGAAACATCCTATAGGGCCATATTTATAGTTACTAAAGAGCTTGATCTATTATAACGAGAGTAGCTATAACGTAGTCGCTTATAACCACGGTTAGAAGAACGACCCCTAGAATAAGGTCGCTCTAGAGCTAATATTAGTTATATACTACGCTAGGAACGGGCGATACTAAAGGTATTATAATATACCCCCCTAGATATAGCTATAGCTAGAAAAGCGCCTAAATATATAGTATCCCTTAAAATACTTAAATATAAAGCGATATATTAATAAATAACTTATTAATAAGCCTATTAATAAATAAGATAATAAAGTAAAGTTATTTATATTAGGTATAAGTAAAGCATAAATAGTTATAGTTTTCTATCTTTATAACTATTACTATTATTATTATAATACCCTTTATTTACTAACTCTTACTCATAGCAGTAGAATCTATTATCTCTTATTAGCTTAGGTAGGGTAGCTACTATTATATTAATTCTAAATAAAATAATTTAGCTACCCTCTTACTTTCTTAACTCTTCCCTATATATAATATAATAACTATATATATATTTAACTTTAGTCCTAATAATAACCTTATTGCGCGCGCGCGTATACGCTTATAACGCGTAATAATCTTAAAGCTATTATAATATACTAATATATTTATAAATACCTCCTAAAAAGAAGATTAGTTAGGCTATAGCTCTTAAGAAGGCGCGTACTACTAAAGGTAAGAGTAAAGCTAGGGGTAGAGGGGTATACCCTCCTCCCCTAGAGAGTAATAATAAGGTTATATATATATTATTCCTTCTTATTATTAATATATAATATACTAATATATTATATAATAAGTAGAAAGAAGTAGAAATAACCTATAGGGAGTAGCTCTAAGAGTAAGGGTTTATAACTTAAGAAGCCCTAGGGTTACCCTCCTAAGTAATTTAAAAAGATAGCTCTTAGTAAGTTATAATCCTTTTATTATTATAACTATATATTAGAATATTACTAACCTTATTATTATTATAATCCCTAAGGAGATAGATAAGGAGGAGGGTATTAATAAGGGTAGTTTAAAGCCCCTTCTTAGCTTTCCTCCCCCTAGTAGAGGTATAGAAGTAGAGTAAGTACTCCTATTTAATAAGCGCTACTTTTAGTATATTTTAAGCGAGCTCTTAGGCTTATTAAATAAAAAGTACTCGCTTAGTATAGTAAGTAAGTATAACTATTATTATAAGGGTAAGGTGCTTTATTAATAAATAAGCGCCCTTATTACTATTATAGCTTATTAATGTAATAAAGCTAAGACTTTAGATAACCTAGTAATTAGAAAAGTAAGGTTTTATATATACTTTATTTTTATAACTATCCTCTAATATAATATATAAACCCTCGCTTATTAAAGAGCTACGCTTTATAAGGCTATTACTACTTAGAAAGAGGAGATTAAAGTAGTAAAAAAGAGTAGTAATAATAAGGGTTTAAGTAAGGCTTCTATAGTAATAAGTAGTTCTAGTATATATAGCGTCGTCGCTCTATCTCCCGCCCTAGTTCTATTTAGAACCCTAGTAGTTAGTATAGGTATACTTATACCTTATCTACTTACTAGTAATATAGCTATTATAATATACTATATAGTTAATAGTCTTATTAGTATATATTTACTAGAGGTATTACTACCTTTATATAATATCCTAATAGATTAGTATAAGTAAATCCTCTAAGGTTAGGTAGTAGAAAATTAGCGTTTTAGGGTA